>BQKN01066415.1:99544-134868 GCA_022839385.1 Asparagus kiusianus
CACGATCTAGATCCGGACGGATCTACGCAGTACGACGGGTATTATTCCACTAAGGAAATAATAACCGGGGGGATCGGTTCACCAAGGAACAAATCACCCAAATCTCGGGATCAAAGACCAAGCTTTGATCCGGAGTATGACTACGTAGATCTGAGATCCGGTCCTCTCGAACACCTGCCTTTTTTGGCATTGACGATCGCCGAGCACCAGATCTGGATGAGCAAGTCCTTGAAGTCCCAAAGTTTGGATCTTTTTAAGTTCTGAGCTTCGAATCCTGTAGGGCTTCGCCTCTCTCCAAATTTTCCAACCCCTCAAAATGAACCACCCTTGGCCTATTTATAGGCACCCAGATCTGTGCCTAGGCACAGATCTAGGCTGAGGTTGCTCGGCCACCGAGCCCCTCTAGGTGTTTATCGTTTTGCCTCTTTATGCCCGTTTTTTGGTTCTGTGGTTGATTGGTTCGGATTCGATTCGTTGACCTGATTTGGCAGTAGACCCGCTTCTGAATTCGAATCCGAAACTGATCTTGATTCGATCGTGATTCATCCGAGTTCGCTCTTGTTTGGATGACTCGTTGACTCCCCGAACCGTTGGCTTGATTCCGCACGCGAATGGATGCATTCCGTTGCTCGCATACGATTCGTCGGCTTCGTAGCCTCGTTATTCCGCTTCGTCGCGTATCGTTTAGTTTCGGTGTTTGCGGGCTAACGGTCGTGTTTGGATACGTCGCCCGATGGTCTGTTTGTCGATCGGCGTCGTCGAGCTGTGTTAAGGGACCTATAGGCAGTTTTATACGCCTACAGAGGCTGGTCTCTACTTCTTACACCTGAGCTTTACTCTCCTTTCGATCTTCTTTTTACATAAAGAGAAAATTTAATAACTCTTAGGAAGGAACCCCCTGCAAGGAACTCAATGGCCCAGGGACCTCTCAAAAAACCCTCCTCAAGTTCATCGGCTAACTTGACCGTCGGAGGTACCACAGGGGAAATTAGCCTCGTACTCCTACGATTCTTACATGTGCAGGCTATCAGTCCACCCCGCGCGCTAAAAATCGAGCGTAGAGTCGGAGGAGGATTCGGCCTCATCTCTTATCCTCCCAACCTTCGTCATCAACAAAAGACCCTCTTCGACTGTGTGTTCATAGACATCAACAGTTTGGCGCCCACTATGGGGCCTACTTTTTTCTCTGAGAAGACATGCCCAACTCTGAGTATGGGCCTGATCTTGTCTATTCTTGAAAAATGTCACTGGAATTGAACCATTCAAGCTAAACAAAGCCTGGAATCGCATCATTCAAGGTAAAGAGGATTAGCCTATGGCTATGAGGAGGAAACATAGGCGTAGCCCTCGAGGGCTTCAACAGCTTTTTGGGGAGTATTCGCTAAGTAGAACCCCGAAAGCCCTCCGAGAAAAGATACACCACTATGGTGATTGTCTGGCTTGAAAATGATGCACAGGCTTCTTATCGCCGCCACAGATGAAAACTCCACCGCTTGGACAGCCAAGAAGCCTGAGGTTGGATCGCAAACAGAACCCCAATGGTTATGATCAGATCCAGTATCGCTCAAGCTCCTTGTCGGCAATGGCTCACCTGAGTAAGGAGCAGCGATTAAGTCTTTGGTCGGCTCCTTGGACCATCACCGCCTTCAAAGGAGAGTCCTTCCTCACCAAGGATGAGATTGTGGGGAAAACTCAAGGGCTCGCCATCTGGTCTTCTCAGGAAGATTAACAGCCTTGACACCCTAACAAATGCTCAGAACTACCAGAGTTGAAGTAAGACCTGGTGGTCGAAGCATGTGACTTGCACTCCCCCTACGAGAACTCTCCTCCCATCATAGGATGGTCCGACCATCGCTATCCCTGGAAACCCCAAGGGGAAATGATCACATCAAATTCCAGAGAACAAAACTTCGGCGCATGGGGTTCTCACCAACAAGAAGCCCTCATCACAAAAGTTGTTTGGGCCTCCTCCGTCGAGCAACATCTTCCAAAAGATCAAACAACGGAATATCGGGCTTAACAGAGCAACCGACGGTGGACAAATAAGATCTATTGAAAATCACCATGTCCACCGTCGACCAGCAAGGACCTCAGCAAAAACTCGAAGTTCAGAAAGGTCCTTGGCTGGTGAGATGACAAAATATGCCAACAACTCAACAACGTCCAAAGCTAAATGGCTCATCCTCTAGAGGAAGAACAACCCCACCCCAATTTTGGGCGTTCCTTGGTTTGGCAACAAAGACGGCCAATGAAGCAACAGCTCACTCTTACCAAGGCCGAAATGTTCACATGCGAAAAAGAAACAGCCAAGGAAGCTCCACCTCGGTGACCTTGTCCCCAGGCAAAAAGCTATCTTCAAAATGCACCTGGGCAAGAAACACGAATCGGGCACTGCCCGATGGAATAAATGTGAATGAGCTGTACTCTATCATGTATAAATTTCAAAAAAAATATCAAATGAAAAGAAAGACATCAAAAGACCTGGTCGTCTAGACAATCGACTTCTCAGTCGGAATAAATACCTTAGTACCTAATCTGGATAAAACCAAGGCACAACGACTCCTCAGTCGGTCACAAGACCCTGGCACCGCCTCAGGATAGGCCCATGGTGTAATGACCCCTCAGTCAGGCCCTAGCGCCATCTCAGGATAGGCCCAAGACATAACGACTTCTCAGTCGGAATAAAGACATTGGTACCTAATCTGGATAAAATCAAGGCACAACGACTCCTCAGTCGGTCACAAGACCCTGACGCCACCTTAGGATAGGCCCACAGTGCAATGACCCCTCAGTCAGGCCCTAGCGCTACCTTAGGATAGGCCCAAGGCATAACGACTTCTCAGTCAGAATAAAGACCTTGGTACCTAATCTGGATAAAACTAAGGCACAATGACTCCTCAGTCGGAACAAAGCCCTTGGTTCTTCTTAAAGGTAAGCCCAATGCACAACATATGGTTCGATTCCTTCTGCTCTCATCGTCCGTAGTGGTAAAGACCTTGGTACCTAATCTGGATAAAACCAAGGCACACTGACTTCTCAGTCGGAATAAAGCCCTTGGCTCTTCCTAAAGAATAAGCCCAAGGCAAAAATGACTTCTCAGTCGGAACAAAGTCCTTGACTCTTCCTAAAGATTAAGTCTAAGGCAAAAACAATTTCTAAGTCAGAACAAAGCCCTTGGCTCTTCCTAAAGAATAAGTCCAATGCAAAAACGACTTCTCAGTCGGAACAAAACCCTTGGCTCTTCCTAAAGAATAAGTCCAATATAAAAACGACTTCTCAGTCGAAACAAATCCCTTGGCTCTTCCTAAATAATAAGTCCAAGGCAAAAACGACTTCTTAGTCTGAACAAAGCCCTTGTCTCATCATCCAGGAATTAAACAAGGCACAACGACTTCCTAGTCAGTTCTAAAGCACTTGGCTCCCTATTAGGAGTAGCCTAAAGTACAAAGACTCCACAAGTCAGCAATCAAATCTATGATTCCCTACCTAGAAAAACCAAAGACAGACCCAGGGTCAACTTCCATAAAGTTATTTTTCGACCAAATAGAAAAAAAACAAAAGATGTTGCCACTCATCCTGCATATGATATCTAATCCACAAGGATCAACACTTCGTGAAAAGAAAATGGAGCCATAACAAAGTCAACTATTCTATTAAGCATTCACAGTTCTCAAAAGCAGAAGACATGAAAAATCGTCGCTCATTCAAAAAGGAGTTTTGTACATTTTTCAAAAGGCCTAACAAGGCTTACAAAAAAATTCCTAAGGCTCAGCACCACTATCCCCAGAGTCCTTCCTTATTTTCTTCAAAGGCCTTCTGGAAGAACTTGGCCCCTCCGAGTCAGCCCCTCTTTTACAGACCTCCTTTGATGGAGGAAGGGCCTTCACTTCGGGATCAGAGGAAGATGATGAGGACTACCCAATCTCAGGAAACTCCTCTCTGTCTAGAGCTTTGGCCTCCTAAAGATCGAGGTGACACTGGAGCTTCTCAAGATCTCCAGCCTCGAGATCACTAAGGGCCCTCGGCTCCAACACATTATCCTGGACCTCGAGCCAGCCCAAGCAGGATAGTATGGTGTCGGCACTAAACACCCAGACAAAGAACCTCTTCCATTCTTCGTCTAGCTCTGGGAGATCGATATCCAAGTGAAAATCATCCCGACAGTGGAAAAAATAGTGTGGGTCGCCCTCAGCAGACCCCACACTAACCACGTGCCCAAGCAAACTGATGCTGGGCACCACTTCTACCTCGGAGCAGGCGTCTACAAACACCATCAAGATATAGATGGTGTGGGGATGGAACTAGCAGGGGGAAACCCCCAAAGCCGTAAAAACTTCCCTTACAAAGTGTTTTCGTCGAAAATTGTTTTCTTCATTGAGGTATTCATTACAACTTCAGTCGTTATAGTGAAAATATAAAAAGATAGTCTTTTTATAAGACTCTTACACAATAAAAACGAAAATTATAATTCTCGTCAAACAAACACAGAGATCGTTTATCAGTCTTCTGCTTGTGTGGGTTTTTTGTCGGTGCCGGGTTTATCCGTGGACGATCGTTGATCAGAACCGGTTGCTGAAAAATTGGGCAGAGCTCCTACCTCACTAAGGAGGTATTTGCTTAAAGCGCTAAAATCGACCAAGCGAAATCAATAGCTCTTCTCGAGATCAAGACCAAGCCTGATCTTAAGGAAATAGGGGAAACGGGCGTCGGATCTCTTGAACTCTCCTTCTTTATGCCGAAGAACTCGCCAAGATCTGTCAACCCTCGCTGAAATTCATGCTCTTTTGACTCCTCAATCCGGCAGCACATCCTCCTCTTGATCAATTAATCCCCCTTTGAAATGAGCCCCTGAGCCCATATTTATAGGCTTCGGTTGGGGGGGTTTTGGATCAGAATGAGTGATTTGGCCTTATCTTCAGTTAATAACGGCCTAACCATGTTTGTAGATGATATCTAGGCAGTTAGGAACCTCTGGAATAGAAAAACCCATCGAAACAGCCTAAAAACACGTTTTGGAGGTTACGGGTAGTTCTGGACGTGAGACGGACTGATGTGACCCACGTGAACGCGGGTCGGACTGATCCGACCCGCCACCCCACGGGTCGGACTGATCCGACCCGCCGCCGCGTGGGTTAGTTTAAGACATCTTTGGTATTTTATCCTTAACTCTTTTGTACGACCTCCAATTAAGTAGATTCAAGATGCGTTGGAAAGCTAATGAAGAGATCTACAACTTTTATATTTTAAGATTTTTCAGATTCAAATCACAGCATAGTCAAAACTTTACTTCTTTGTACAGGTCAGATCACTATAATGCGGGTCGGAACTGTAGCGTGGGTCGGAACTGTAGCGTGGGTCGGAACTCTAGCGCCGGTCAGACTGTAGCGTGGGTCGGATTTGAGCGTCCTGGAGTTACTATAGCGGTCTTAACTCACTCATCCGTCCTCGGAATGAGGTGATTCTAGATGCGTTAGAAAGATGACGAAAATACCTAAAACTTTCATGTTTTGAACTTTTTTAGATTCAAATCATAGCATGGTCTAAATGCCTCTTCATTTTGCGGTCCACTTTGAGGTGTTCGACACTTTCTGACTTCTCCGAACTTGTATTGCGTATTTCGTCATTCCGGTGATTTGTACACTCCAATGACTCACTTTGTATATTCGTTAGGTTTCACGGGGCCAGATAATCCTTTCCTGACTGGGATGATGACGCTTATCGTCTGCATTTTGTCCCGAGCTGTGTGTAGGAACCTATAGGCATTTTTATACGCCTACAAATACCCCCTCCAAAGTATTTTAGACCCATTCTTTTATAGAAGAGTCTGGATAAGATAGTCCCTTTCCTCAATCTCGTAGAGGGACCTATGAACTGTTTCAATTCTTAACTTCTTCAGCCTTCAATCTATTCGCTGTTTTGTCGAATAGATGAAGTTCTTCCGGTACTGCGTTTATCATCTGACCGTTGTCGAAATCTTGGATTGCAGTTGATGTGTAAGTTTCCGAATTTAGCTCGTGCCATTGAGTTGACTTTGAACTAATCATCTTCGTCAAAAATTCATATATGAATCCGATTGAACTTTCTGAAATCATCGTTTACCTTATTTTGGCGAGATTGCTGATGCGTTGACTGGCGTCGATCTTTACTGTAACGTGTCGGCCGGCGTTGACATAGTTTATACTCGTACGTTTGCTGGGGTCTACACAGTTTAAGCTATTAAGACGTTGGAGCGTGGCGGTCTTAAATTTGGGGCTGCAGGACCAACTATTGAAGTTGTTACATTGCAGATATGGATCTTATCCCGAAGTTGTTAGATGCTCGAGTCACGAGACCAACTAATGAAGCTGATGCGTCAATGACTTGTATTTATAGAATTTTTGGCAAATTCTCAGCCATCAACGGGTTTGATGAGCCTTTACCGACTACCGTTTGAGTCGGGCTAGCATGCGGATTGTTTAAGTTCGTTCCGTAAGTGACGTTGTGCTAAGAGAATTAACTCACTTAGACTTGGTGCTATGACTTTGAATACATAGACTTCGTCTTTCTCCTGTGAAAAGACTAAACAGCAACGTGTTTCAGACGTAGACTTAGGATTTTTGACAAATCCTCAACCTTCAAAGGATTTGACGTGCTCTTACCGATTACCGTTTGAATCAGGCTTACATGCGGATTGTTTTAAGTCTGTTCCGCATGTGACGTTATGCTAAAGGAATGAACTCCCTTAGACTTGATGCTACGACTTCGAATACGTAGACTTCACCATTGTTACAGGAATAGGCTACCCAGCAACTTGTGTTAGATGCTGACGTATCCCTACTTAGGCTTCAGGATAAAAGTCCCCAGACTAGAATTCTGGTGTCTTCTTCAATCGGTGAAAGACTAAACCGGCAACGCGTATTAGGCGTTGACTTATCCCTGCTTAGGATTCGGGATAAAATTACCCGTACGTGTAAGGTACGGATTATGGTGTTATTAATAACAACCTACCACAATATCGAATATGTGGGCTTTTGTCCTTTTTACGGCAAAAGACTAACCGACAACGCGTGTTAGGCATTGACTTATCCCTGCTCAGGAATCGGGATAAAATTCTCTGTGCGTGTGAAGCACGGATTTTGGTGTCATGAATAACAACCTGCCACAATGTCAAATATGTGGGTTTTTGTTCTTTTTACGGTTAAGAACTAACCAGCAACGCGTGTTAGGCATTGACTTATCCCTCCTCAGGATTCAAGATAAAATTCCCCGTGTGTGTGAAGCACGGATTTTAGGAGTTTGAAAAAAAGTAGTGTCTTCTCCTGGGGCAAAGACTAACCCGATGTGGGAGAGGAAGAATTTTATATTCTATCTCCCAAAGCTGAAGAGAAAGAATTTTATATTCTATCTTCAGTCACAAAAGGAAACTCAAAGTGGGATATCCACTTCAAGAATCCAGAAAGGTGAAACTAAGAGTGGGATCTCCACTCCGAGAATCAAAAAGATTCGAATAATCCTAACTGTCGGAAGGTTTGATTATCAAACTAAAAGGTGGGTTTCTCGTTTATCGAGAGTGAATTGGGGTTTTGGCCTTGACTGTAGGAAGGTTTGACCAAGCGGGAGTTTGAGGTGATCCTAACTGTAAGAATGTTTGATCACTCGATTTAAAAGTAGACCTCTCGTTCATTGGAGGAATCGAAAGGAGATTTTGATTTTGGCCCCAACTGTAGGAAGGTTTAACCGAGTGGGGGTTTGAGATGATCCTAACTGTAGGAAGGTTTGATCGCTCGATTTGTGGGCCTCTCATTCGTTAGAGGAATCGAGAGGGGATTTTGGTTTTGGCCCTAACTGTAAGAAGGTTTGACCAGGTAGACAGTAGGAGTGGGAGTACAAATCATAGTGGGAGTGTTGACTTGTACCGATTACTCAATGGGGATTCTTGGTGTCAAGTGATAAGAACTTGATGTTAAGGGGTTTGACAATTCGTCGAGGATTAAGACAATAGAATTCCGAGTACCATGTCCGGACTCTAACATTGAGGATGTTGAGTGCAAAGATATAGCGAAAGTTTGAGCGGATTTAACTGAAATGAATTTTTTAGTGGTCCCACCGTCAATTAGTCTGATCGGTGGGGGATTTTGCGGTGGAAGACTGTGAGTCGTCGACAAAAGAGTGTTCGAAAATCACGGTGGGGGTTTAGTGTTTATCACTTTGTTCATAATGATCGGGTTATCCCTAAGAATAGTACATTTAACATTCTTCCGGGAACTTCCCGTTACATGAATTATCCACCCCCGGCTTTCTTTGTGGAACTGGGTCTGATTTTGTACTCAGTTACATAACCGGGTTATCCTTAAGAATATTACATATAAAAATTCTTCAGGAACTTCCCGTCAATGGTAGGAAACAGTTTAAACTCATATACCTATTGGAGTATTGAAAGGAGCAGTTTATACTCTTATACTTGTCGGAGTGTTGCCATTCTCATTCAGCTTATCCCAGCGTTAAGACGCCGACTTTAATCAAGGTTTGGATGCTATTTTTAAGAGCAAAGCAATCATTGGTGGGATGAAGAACCCTTATGTGGTACGCACAGTATTTTGGATCCGTACTGTTGTCAGCTTCCTCCTGATTAGTGATAGGTGGTAGCTTGATCTTGTTGTTTTCAAGGAGGGATTCGAAGATGGCTGGAACGTCTTCGTCCTTGAAGGAGTACTCTTTTTGGAGTCTCGAACTCGAAGTCTTCTGCTGTCTTCGGGGTTGCTGTTGCGACATCTGATTAGTGTCAACAGCTGCTGCAGGTGTTTTCCTTTTACTACGGGAGGCAAAATTTGATTTCGGAGAGTTAGCCGTCAGTTGGCTTCTCTCGGCTTGCCTCCTTCTGAGGAAGCGTTCGGCCCGCTCTCCGTACACCTTCAACTCTTTCCAGTTGTTGGACGGTGTGACTCCCATAACTTCTAATATCTCAATAGATAGGTTGTTATGACATGTTTGGAGTATGAAGTCCTCCGTGATCGGATCTTGGCAGTTCATCGCCTTATTCCAGAAATATTTGATGAAGTCGTCGACCGTCTCTTCGTCTTTTTGCTTCTCATCGAAGAGTGTCGTGATTGACACCCCGGCGTCATCATCAAAGAAGTGGGTGAGGAACAGGTTCTCTAGGTCGTCCCAGCTGTTGATGCTTCCAAACTTGAGACGGCGGTACCAATCGAAGGCGGGCTCACAAAGGGTGCTAACGAATGACCAAACCATCAATGCTTCATTGCCGGAGATCATACCTAAGTGGGACTTGAAGTAGATCAGATGTTGTATGGGCGAACCCTTCCCGTCAAACGGCGTGAAGTTAATCAGGTTAAACTTCGCCGGGTATGCTATTGAATCCCACTCCCTTGGATATGGACACGGAATGCCGGTCCTTTTCACCTCTCGAGTAGATATCAGAGCGTTGATTTTGCTCTTGAGATCTTTTATTTTCTCATCCTCGCTCGTATCGGGGCTTGAACGATTCTTAAGAGGAATAATGGGGCCACCCCCAGTGTTTTCATTATTGGTAGGACCACCCCCAGCGTTTTGGTCAACAGGAGGGTTCTCAGTATCGAGATGTTCATCCACATCTGAAGCGCTACCTACTTGGTCAGCAAGGTTGCGACGGCTGAATTCACCAAACTGATTGGACAGAGCCCGAATTTGTTGGTCATGCTCTTACCTCATTCGTAGCATAGCCATTTCCATTTCGATCTTGAATGCCTCTTTCTGCTTGGTTAGAGCATCCTCGAGAATTTTGGCGATTTGCTCGGTGTTGATCATGAATGCCTTGTGCGATTATCCTAGGTTGGACACCGTTTGGTCAGAAGCAACTACAGAGTTGGCATCTGATTCTTCATTATCGGAGGATAATCCCCTATGCATTCTCTGGTAATCTCTTTGTCTAATAGTTCCCGATCGTAACCGGGTTAGACGATGCGATATAAGCGGGTCAGAGCTAGAAGGTCGAATTGACTTTCCCTTATCAGCCATATTTATTATGACTTTCGGAAGTTCGTCACCTTGGATGGCCGATCGTTTCTTGCGGAAACGTCTTGGCTTGGACTTAGTCGCTCCGTTAGATATCCTCTCAAATACCGAGACCCTCTGCGGAGCGGTCTTGGGGCAGCTACACGCTGGTAATACTGTTTTGATTAGTTCGGCGCACGGGCAGTGAGATTTTTTTTCTCGGGTATTTCTCTTCCGAGACTTGTTCATACTCCCAGTCCGATAGTACAACTCATCGGTCAGATGACCAGAGTAACTTATCGTGTGTTGACACGACTCCCCTGGTATAAAGTTGTCATCGTCAGATGAATACGTTTCTTTCAGGGGATTTACCACTTTATTAGCATTCTCAAGAGTCACGTGTTTAGAACTACGCTTTTGGGAGCACAGGATCTTAACAGGCTCTTGGTTTTGGATACACACCCCCAGACAGGTGGAAACCGGAGTTTTTCCTTTATGAGAAGGCTT
The DNA here is from genome assembly GCA_022839385.1 of Asparagus kiusianus. NCBI lineage: Eukaryota > Viridiplantae > Streptophyta > Magnoliopsida > Asparagales > Asparagaceae > Asparagus > Asparagus kiusianus. The sequence continues at coordinate 110,021 of BQKN01066415.1, forward strand.
GAAATTGTTGCGAGTGCATGTGCGACCCCCAGCTCGACGAGTCGTTCGGGGTTCAATCACCAGACCCAAGCGTTCTTCGCTCAGAACTTTGCCTCGATCCTCGTGCAAAGGACCCAAGCGATCGACTATCCTCACCTTGAATCGGGACAAATCCACGCTGTCACAGTGCTCCACCAGAGATGCGGAACTCAAAGGGATCGACGAAACAGGTGCAGAACATCTTCTACTTTGACTCTGGCACGGGTCAAACTTGAGTGACCCGCGGGTTAAAGGGTCGGATCCAGGTGACCCGCAAAGTGGAGGGTCGGATTTGGGTGACCCACAAAGTGGAGGGTCGGATTTGAGTGACCCGCAAAGTGGAGGGTCGGATCTAAGTGACCCATGACTTGGAGGGTCGGATCCGAGTGACCCGTAATTTAGAGGGTCGGATCCAAGTGACCCGCGATTTGGAGGGTCGGATCCAAGTGACCCACGACTTTGAGGGTCGAATCCAGGTGACCCGCGAGCAGGAGGGTCAGATTTGAGTGACCCGCAAGCAGGAGGGTCGGATCCAACTGACCTACGATCTGGAGGGTCGGATCCAAGTGACCCATGACTTGGAGGGTCGAATCCAGGTGACCCGTGAGCAGGAGGGTCGGATTTGAGTGACCCACGAGCAGGAGGATCGGATCTAAGTGACCCGTGATTTGGAGGGTCGGATCCAGGTGACCCGTGAGTAGGAGGGTCGGATTTGAGTGACCCCACGAGCAGGAGGGTCGGATCCGGGTGACTCGCGAGCAGGAGGGTCGGATTTGAGTGACCCACAAGCAGGAGGGTCGGATCTGAGTGATCCGCATTTTTCAATCTTTTCAGCCGCCGTTTTGGATTTTGGCCTTCAAGTTTGATGCGGTCTTGGTTGTTTCTTAGCTATGTCTTTCTTCTGCATCTTTTGTGCTTTTTGCACAAGAATTCGCGTGCGCGCGACGCTTTTGGATTCGCTCCTCCAGAGTTGAACGGATCCTTTTGACTTGGATCCATTCACTTGCTATTAGTTTGGAGGGGAGGACATCTGCTCGCTGTTGGGTCGTTTGATGCTCTTTGAATTTCAGATCCGCCTCATAACGGATTACGTCTATCGGCTCCAAAGCCTTAGCAAGCTGACGTGTGAGGCGTTGACATTGCCTTTGACATGCCCTCTTCGATAGGATTGACGCGCCTTTAGTACTCAACTTCTTAATTGAGGAGGAGTTCAGATCCGCAAATCCGATCTCGTTAGAAGACGGAGGGGTGTTCCAAAGTGAGAGGGCAGCAGCAACGGGGGTCTTGATCTTCCTGCGCTTGCGAGAAGCGGAGGATCTGGAGGAGGAGGACAAGAGGTATTCTTTGTACTTCTGTTGGTCGAACTCGTATTCGACCACCTCTTCAACCGGGATCTTAATCATCGGTTGCGATATGACGGCCTCAGCAGTGAGACCATTGGCTCCCACTGTGGTCGCGAGTTTGTTTTCATCGAAAATTATTTTCTTCATTGAGGTATTCATTACAATTTCAGTCGTTACAGTGAAAATACAAAAAGATAGTCTTTTTATAAGACTCTTACACAATGAAAATGAAAAATACAATTCTCGTCAAACAAACGCAGAGATCGTTTATCGGTCTTCTGCTTGCGTGGGTTCTTTGCCGGTGCCGGGGTTTATCCATGGACGACCGTCGATCAGATCCGGTTGTTAAAAAATTAGGCAGAGCTCCTACCTCACTAAGGAGGTATTTGCTTAAACCGCTGAAATCGACCAAGCGAAATCAGTAGCTCTTCTCGATATCAAAACCAAGCCTGATCTCAAGGAAATAGGGGAAACGGGCGTCGGATCTCTCGAGCTCTCATTCTTTATGCCGAAGAACTCGCCAAGATCTATTAACCCTCGCTGAAATTCGTGCTCCTTTGACTCCTCAATCCGGCAGCACCTCCTCCTCTTGATCAATTAATCCTCCTTTGAAATGAGCCCCTGAGCCTATATTTATAGGCATCGGTTGGGGAGGTTTTAGATCAGAATGAGTGATTTGGCATTATCTTCAGTTAATAATGGCCTAACTACGTCTGTAGATGATATCTAGGCAGTTAGGAACCTTTGGAACAGAAAAACCCATCAAAATAGCCTAAAAACACGTTTTGCAGGTTACGGGCAGTTCTAAGCGTGATACGGACTGATGTGACCTGCGTGGGCACGGGTCGGATGGATTCGACCTGCCGCCGCGCGGGTCGGACTGATCCGAGCCACCGCCGCGCGGGTCAGACTGATCCGACCCGCCGCCGCGCGGGTCAGTTTGAGACATCTTCGGTATTTTAGTCTTACCTCTTTCGTACGACCTCCGATTAAGCTGATTCAATATGCATTGGAAAGCTAAGGAAGAGATCTACAACTTTTATGTTTTGAGATTTTTCAGATTCAAACCGCAGCATAGTCAAAATATCACTTTTTTGTGCGGGTCAGATCATTATAACGCGGGTCGGATTACTGTAGTACTGGTCGGACTGTAGCGCGTCATACTGTAGCGCGGGTCGGACTGTAGCGCGGGTCGGATTTGAGCATCCCGGAGTTACTATAGCGGTCTTTACTCACTCATCCGACCTCGGAATGAGGTGATTCAAGATGCGTTAGAAAGCTGACGAAGAGGCCTACAACTTTCATGTTTTGAATTTTTCAGATTCAAATCGTAGCATGGTCTAAATGCCTCTTCATTTTGTAGTCCACTTTGAGGTGTTCGACACTTTCTGACTTCTCCGAACTTGTATTGCGTATTTCGTCATTCCGGTGACTTGTACACTTCAATGACTCACTTTGTATATTCGTTAGCTTTCACGGAGCTAGATAATCCTTTCCTGACTTGGATGATGACGCTTATTGTCTGCATTTCGTCCCGAGCTGTGTGTAGGAACCTATAGGCATTTTTATACGCCTACGCAAAGGGATGCAGCGGCAGGCACAATCCACACTGTAGGTGCGCCCAATAGAGAGACACTCGATCCTCCCCATACACATGCACCGGAGTAAGACTATCCGATGCCCCTATGCTCATCGCTCGAGAAATGTCGTACTCATTATACAACCAAGTTGTCTCGTCCAAAGTCATCCTCGACCTAGACAGAAACAAGACCATGAGTTTCTTCTCACGGCCATTTTGAGAAAAAGCCATGCTAAAATCTCTTAAGAAGTCAAAGGAAGGATCAACGAAGAGAAATGTTCCTGGTAAAGAGTGTTCTTTTAAAACAGCACCAGGAACTATTTATAAGCCTCTAAAGAAGCATGCAGAGCCCAAAAGGCACAGCCTTGGAGCAACTAAGGAAGATTCACTTTGAGAATCAGAACGGATTGCTCGAAATGCCAGCCGTCGCTCGTAACTCACGCCAATAAATTGGCAAGAGAGGCGCTATTTACTCTGTCCATGACGCCTCGTTTTCTCTGAAAAATCGATTCCTAAATCTGATAGCATCAATCTACAAAAGCTTAGCGGTTAGCAAATCCCACGTCACGTCTCCAACCACGAGAAACTGGCTAAAAAGTCTCAACACCTCGAGCAAACTCATACTTATTTCACTCGGACCCGACTAAAGTCAACTCTAAATAAAAGGGGCTAACTGTTATGATAATTTACCATCTAAAGATAAGTATCAAGAGATTATCTCCATAGTCTTAAAAATCCATGGTCTAAATCGGCTTTAAAGCATAGCCGAGGTCAAGTCTATCGGCTAGTCGAGCAGACGAGCCATCTTTTCGACCAAGAGTCATCATGACCGACTCAAAGTGCGGGATCAGTCAGTCCCTCGTAATTAAGACGACTCCTCGAGCAGATGTCTGGACCATACACTCGATCTAAAGCTCATTCGACTGTCGGGTCGTAAAGTCATAAAGACAACTCACGAACCGATCCGCCTCTACTCAAGGGATAAGACCCAGCTAAACTCACTTCAAATATCACTCAACCCTACAGCATTGACTAGTCACATCAAGATCTCCGCTCTGACAAATCATCTGCACAAGCCGCTTATTCTACTCACAAGTCACTTCTCTGGGATCGCCATGATGCTCTTCTGGGCTCGAATGACTTCCCCTCCAATCACCAACCGCCATCTGGAGAGGGAAGGACGACCGAGCAGCAGGTCTATCCTTTGTCCTACCTCATCTGTCAAATCCAGGATACTGAAAGGACATCTCTCTCCTGTATTCGAATGACTTTCCTTCCAATCGCCAGTCGACATCTAAAAGAAGAAGGATGACTCAGTCGTCTATCTGCCCACCCTACAACCGCCCTCCTGTGCAAAAGAAAAGCCAAAATCTCAGAGGCAATGGACTATAAAAAGGAGGTAACGAGGGTAAGGGCGGAAGGAGGCTGATCTCTGCTTCTTACACCTGAGCTTTACTCCCCTTTCGATCTTTTTTTACATAAAGAGAAAATTTAATAACTCTTAGGGAGGAACCCCCTGCAAGGACCTCAATGGCCAAGGGACCTCTCAAAACCCTCCTCAAGTTCACCGGCTAACTTGACCGTCGGAGATACCACGGGGGAAATTAGCTACGTACTCCTACGATTCTTACATGTGCAGGCTATCAGTCTACCCTGCGCGCTCAGAATCGGGCGTAGAGTCGGAGGAGGAGTCGGGCCCATCTTATCCTCCCAACCTTCACCATCATGGAAGACCCTCTTCGACTGTGTGTTCACGGACATCAACAGAGATCACGTCGAGGTTTGAAGATATACACACTTACAAACTGTACCTGCCCTAACGATTGTAAATGTTAGGGCTGAGCATGTCCCCAACGATTACAACTGTTGGGGCTGCTAAAACACTTGTTGGAGCAAATCACGTTGGGCCTGACTTTGCCCCAACGGTTGAAAAACCTGCCCCAACGGTTACAACCGTTAGGGCAAGAAAATTTTATTTTTTAATTTTAAAAGTTAAAAAAAACATCCCAACGGTTCCAACCGTTGGGGCCTTTATCATCCCCAACGGTGGTAACCGTTGGGGTCTTACCTAGCCCCAACGGGTACAACCGTTGGGGCAAGTACATAATTTTTTTAAAAAAAATTCAATGATGTTCAAGATTAATCACACTTTTAATAGAGACAAAAACACAATGTATTCATCGATTCCTTTGATCAAATTAAAACATCCTCATCTTTTTTACTTAGAAGGATGCAAGAAAAACTATAGATTAATTTTTACATAATTGGAATATCCCACATTTCTGATCAATTCAAACAACAGAATTCATAAGAAAACACAATACACACTGAATACAAGTCCCAACACATCAGATTAATTTTTGTGGTGGGGAAACCATTGATAGACATCATATTTTGGGTGCTTTGCTTCAGCATGCTCCCTGCACTTCACTTCTGATGTGGTACAGATGAACGTCTGCATACACACCTTGCAGTACTGCATTTAAATAGAAAACATAAAGAGATTACGAGTGAGCAGTAAATGATAAATGTATAACAAAGTTTCACCGAAGAAGGTCCAGTGATGCTAAAACATATCAAATAGAAAAGCAATTACAATTAACACCCTGATACTTATGCTAATGGAATATCAAGTTTACGAAGCCCAGGAAATGCTTTGATAGGCAGAAAATGATAATTATGACACCAATATATCATATCAACCAGTAGTATCTATGATCGGAATGGAGAAACATCGCCCAATGACCAGCTCCATATCACAATTCTTTTTCTCTTGCCAGTTTCCTTTTATAGATTAAACCCACATCACTAGAATCCCCAGACATAGACAGCACGCGTAATGGTTCAAATATCAAACTGTGTTTATGTATATGCACTATGCAGATTTCACCATACGAGTCCATGAAAATACAACCTTCACGTACTGCAAATTATGCTAGAGTCAAAGGTTTTACCTAAAAAAAACTTCGGCAACAAAGGATAAAAATTAAGCCAATAGTTATCATCAGATATAAATGAATGAACTTAAATGTTATATTTCCCTCTTTCCTATCCTACCTTCCACTTATGTGGCTCACAGATTCATAAGTTAGAGAAATTAAATTATTCAAAAGGCTTTGAATGGTTGAAGAACCTGAAATCCTATGTTTCCCTCTTTTTATAGTGATACTTTAATTTTCTTGTATTGATTATCCATGCATGCATAAAAACTGAATGTATATTAGTTGCTACAATCCTATGTCTTCACTAGAATAGGAACCAGTTTATTGGAGAAATTTAGCTTGTCGCTAATTGTATTTCATATTTAGGAGATTGCTTCCAGCATCAGCCCTGCTATTGAAGGAATTTAACGGCCTTGATCTAGAAGCTGAGAATGCTAAGGTGTGTTGCTGCACTAGAGTGTCTTTTTGTTCAACGGTTTCTTTTAGTTTTAGTTGGGCTACTTCTAACCAAACGCGGCACAAAAGTTCTTATGGAACAGGTGATCATCAATTCAGTATCACTCTGTATTTACACACCATTAAGTTTATATGGATAGTAATTATATGTTTTTGCAATATTCTAATCCTTGAACTGAGTGGTTATGTTATCCTAATATACAGGGTACTTTGCCAATAAAATAAAAGGTTCTAAACTCCTAAATTTTCCATTGTAACACCTCCTAGGTCCTTAATGGAAGTTACGCACCTTCTCTATAGCTCCTTAGTACACCTATGAATACGATTGGTACATAACTAGTAACGCACAAAAGTTTTTTTGCTCTAGATTGACTTGACTGATTTATTTTCAACCTGCTTTCTTACTAATATGAAGATCCGATAGACCCACAACATTATTAATAGTTTTCAACTTTTTCAAGTGAACTTAAAAATAAATTGTAATATAATGCGTTCAGGTTCTTTAACTGTTTGCGTTGAAAGTTGGTTTATTTGTCGAATCTATTACACGTTTATCGATTACGATGAATTCAAAAGAGTTAATCTTTTTATAAGACTTTTCTTACACGAATAAAAAAAAAATACAACTCTCTAGAAACACACGCATAGAACGTTTATCACCCGTTGTCTGCGTGAGATCTTTAACTGTGTTAGAGACGCATTAGTTCGTGGACCATCACGGATCAGATCAAGTTGACAGAACAAAAATTCAATGCTCTTGCTTCACAAAGGAAACAATCGTAGAAGTGATAATCGCAATTAAGTGAGATTATGACTCTTCTCGAGATAAAAACCAAGTTTGATCCAGAGGAAAGGGGAATGGACCTCAGGTCTCTCGTACTCTCCCTTTTTATGCTAAAGAACTTCACCAAGTTCTGCTAGCCTCTCTGAAATTCGTGATTCACTCTTCACAGGGGCAGCACCTCGCCTAAATTTTAGATCCCCTACATATAGGACCCTAGGCATGTATTTATAGGCTTCAGACGTAGCGTTTTCAAATAAGAATTGATAGCTTGACCTTATCCTCGGTTAATAACCACTTAACCACGTTTAGATATAGCTTCAAAATAGTTAGGGAGGCTCTGAATGAAAGAATCCCGAGAAAACTATCAAAAAACGTGTTTTCGGCATTTCTGGACGTGAGCCACCCTACGGTGGCTCGGAACTATGCGAGCCACCATATGGTGGCTCGGCCTTGGGCCGAGTCATTTTGACGCGACTCAGCTGCCAAGGTAGTTTTTACGGACTTTCGGGTTGGACTTGTTTCATCGGTACGCGTATTTTGTCGTTTCGCTGACTTGTACGCTTCACCGATTCGCTTCATGCATTTCGTTTACTTGGAGGTGGCTGATGGATGTGCGGGCCACTTAGAGGTGGTTGATGAGTACACGAGCCACTTGAAGGTGGCTGGTGAACGTGCGAGCCATTTGGAGGTGGCTGGTAAGTATGCGGGCCACTTGGAGGTGGTCGATGAGTACGCGGGTCACTTAAAGGTGGTTGGTGAATGTGCGAGTCATTTGGAGGTGGCCGGTGAGTGCGGGCCACTTTGACATGGCCGGTGAGCACGCGGGCCACTTTGGTGTGTCCGGTGAGCGTGCGGACCATTTGGGTGTGGCCGGTGAGCGTGCGGGCAATTTGGAGGTGGCCGGTGAGCATGCGGGCCACTTGGAGATGGCGGCGAGTGCGCGGGCCACTTGGAGGTGGCTAATGAGCGTGTGTTCCCTTGCTTTACTATTCTGGTGGCTTTTTGATACGTCATCAACGGTTTGCCGCTTTGTTGTTTCGACGGCTCGTCACCATGTCGTCTGACGGTTCATCGCTCGACGGCTTGTCGTCTCGAGCTGTATTCGAGGACCTATAGAAAATTTTTAACACCTACAGATACCCCTTCCAAAGTGTTTCAGTCTCATTCTTTTATAAAGGAGCCTGAAATACTTTCGATATGATATACCCAACCTTCAATTCGTATATAAACTGAGACTAGCGTGTTGATATATGAATTAGCTCGTATCGTTGAATCGATGTTGAACTGATCATCTTCGTCGAGAGTTTATATTTGAATCGCGGTTGAGCTCCCTGGGGATTATTTTTTGACCTAGAATTGATCTGAGCCTTGTTTCAGTGAAATTATCGATGCGTTGGTTGGTGCTGACCTTCATGGCAACGGGTTGACCCACGTTGACCTTCATTGCAACACGTGGACCGACGTTTGATCTTCGTCATAACGTGTTGACCGGCGTAAACACAGTTTATACTCATACGCTAACTGGAGTCTATACTATTTAAGCTCTTAAGGTGTTGGAGCGAGGAGGACTAGGTTATACTCGTATACTCCTGGGAGTTCGAATCACGAGACTGACTGGCGAAGTTAGTGTGTTAGTGACTTTTGTACCTTATTACGATTATTCGTTTTGTTTAGAATAAATAACCATAATACTTATAGGATTTTTGGCAAACCCTCAGTCATACACGGGTTTGACGAGCTTTTACCGATTACCATTTGAGTCGGGCTAGGATGCAGATTGTTTAAGTCCGTTCCGCAGGTGATGTTATGCTAAAAGAATGAACTCTCTTAGACTTGATGCTATGATATTGAATACATAGACTTCGTCATTTATCGCAAGAATAGACTACCCGGAAATGCTTGTTAGGTGCAAACTTTAGGATTTTTGAAAAACTCTCAGCCATTAACGGATTTGATATGTCTTTACCGGTTACCGTTTGAATCGGACTAGTATGTAACTTATCTAAGTCCGTTTTACATATAACATTGTGCTAAAAGAATAAACTCTCTTAGACTTAGTGCTACGATATCGAATACGTAGACTTCTTCATTTGTCGAGGGAATAGACTACCCGGGCTAGTATGTGAATTATCTAAATCTATTTCACAAGTGACTTTATGCTACGAGAATGAACTATCTTAGACTTAGTGCTATGATATTGAATACATAGGCTTCATCCTTTTTACCGGGACAGACTAACTGACAACGAGTATTAGGCATAGACTTATCTCTATTTAGGGATTGAGATAACATCCCCCAGACATGAATCCTAGCTTTCTTTTCACGGAGAAAAGTTAACCGGTAACACATGTTAGACGTTGACTTATCTCTACTTAGGATTCAAGATAAAATTCCCCGCTCGGGTAAGGCACGGATTTTGGCGTTATTAATAACGGCCTACCATAATGTTGAATACATGGGCTTTTTGTCTTTTTATGGTAAAAGACTAACTGACAACGCGTGTTAGGTGCTGACTTATCCCTACTTAGGATTTGGGATAAAATTCCCCATGCATGTCAGGCACGGATTTTGGCGTTATTAATAACGGCCTGCCACGATGTTGAATACGTGGGTTTTTATCCTTTTTATGGTAAAAGACTAACTGGTAACGCGTGTTAGGCGCTGACTTATACCTACTTAGGGTTCGGGATAAAATTCCCCATGCATGAAAGGCATGGATTTTTGGTGCTACGGTGTTGAATACGTAGACTTGGTCGTTTTCGCGGGAACGGATCACTCTGCAACATGTGTTAGATACAGACTTATCTCTATTTAGGAATCAAAATAAAGTCCCCCATATGCGTAAGGCATGGATTTTGGTGTTGGAAGGTAGTGTCTTCTCTTGGGACAAAGACGAACCCGATGCTGGAGAGAAAAAAATTTATATTCTATCTCCAGGTGCAAAAAAAACTCAAAGTAGGATCTCCACTTCGAGATTCAAAAATGATTTGGATAACCCTAACCGTCGGAAGGTTTAATTACCTAATCTGAAGGTGGATTTCTCGTTTATCGATAGGAAACTCCAGTTTTGGACCTAACTATAGGAAGGTTTGACCAAGTGGGAGGTTTGAGATGACCCTAACTATAGGAAGGTTTGATCGTTCGATTTGAAAATGGGTCTCTCGTTCATGAAAGGAATTGAGAAGGAATTTTGGCTTTGGTCCTAACTATAGGAAGGTTTGACCAACAAACAGTGAGAATGGAGTACAAAAAATAGTGGGAGTCTTGACTTGTACTAATCACATAGTGGGGTTTTTTTAAGTGTCAAGTGGCTAGGACTTAACACGAAGAGGTTTGATGATTACCTAGATCAGCAGCTTGAATTTTTTAATACAGTGTTGAGACTTTAACATTAGGAGTATTAAGTGCACCAACCCAATGAGAGTTTGGATGGACTTAGCTGAAATAATTTTAATGGACCCACTGTCAGTTAATTTTATCAGCGAGGGACTTTGTGGTGGAGGCCTGTGAATCATTAAGCACTCCGCAGTTACATCATGGGAGTTTCGTAAAGGAAGATTGACCGAATAAGGTCATTAAATCTCATCTCTACGAAAGAGTGCTCGGAAAGTTATAGTGGAAGGGTTTTAATCATATTGAAAATGATTAATAGCCATCATAGGAGGTTCTTATCACTTCTAATCTATGATTAAGGATGAATTATTCAGATGATTGGTTTTCACCTTGAATAACCAGCTTATCTCGGGTTATCCTTAAGAATACATAGCATTCTCCCGAAACTTCTTATTGGAACGTATTGAGGTATTCCCACCCCCAGCTCTTTAGCGAACTTGAATCCAATAGTATTCGACCATATTGTCAGGTCATCCTTAAGAATATTAAGAGTAATATTCTCTAGGAACTTTTCGTTGTTAGAAATAAGGGAAGCAGTTTAATCTCGTATACCCGTCGGAGGAATGGGAGAAGTAGTTTAACATCTTATACTCATTAGAGGAAACCGTTCTCATGCGACTCATTTCTACGTTATGATGCCAGCATCAACCAAGGCTTGAATGATGTTCTTAAGAGTGAAGCAAGCATTGGTGTAATGAAGGATCCTCTTGTGATACGCACAGTACTTTGAATCCGAAGTGTTGTTAGCTTCCTTCTGATTCATAATAGGTGGCAGCTTGATTTTATTATTTTCAAGGAGGTATTTGAAGATAGCTAGAACATATTCATCCTTGAAGGAGTACTCTTTTTGGAGTCTCCGATCCAGAGTCCTTCGCTGCTTCTGAGGTTGTTGTTATGACGTCTAATTAGCATCAACATCCGTTGCAGGTACCTTTCCCTTACCACGAGAAGAAAAATTCGAGTTTGGGGGGTTAGTCGTTGGTTGGCCTCTTTCAAGCTTTTTTTTTTTGAAGGCGTTCGGCCTGTTCCCTGTGCAATTTTAATTCTTTTCATATTCTGGATAGCACGATCCCCAGGGATTCCAGCACATCAATGGAGAGATTATTATGGCATGTTGATAATCACATTTTATTATAATTTTATATCCTTATTATCTATTTTTTATGAATAAATATACTACTAATAATTATTTTTATCTTTAATTGCAGGTTAATGAAGAATAAATTCCAAAAAAATCTCATCTCTCATCAAAAACCCTAGATGTAATGAAGAAATGAAGCAAAAGAGAAATCAAGAAGCCCATTGGAAAATCAAATTGCTAATTTATCCAAAAGCCCAAAGTAAAAGAATCAAGTCATGAATTAATGAAGCCTAAAACACCAAAGCCCATGAAGCAAAGCCTTACCTCTTGTATGCATTATGAACAATCCAAATATCAAGCTAGAAGCCAATGAAGTAAAAGCCCAGAACCAAAACAATGAAGCGCAATGGAAAATCAATAAGCAAAACGCCCAAGAATCCAAGCCCAAAAGCTCAAAGGCTAAAAATGATTCCTTAGGGCTTAAGTCTTCATCCAAGGGTTCTTATTCATTGTTGTTTACTATAAATAGGGGTAGAGAGTAAGGGGTTAAGGGTGTAAAAATTTTTGTAACTTTTTTTAGAGAGGAGAGCTGCTCTTAATTGAGAAGGCCTTCCAAATTTGTAACTTTTTGTTATAATTAATAAAAGAATTTTTTTTACCACTTTAAATTTTTTTTTTCTTCTCTTTGTTGGATGATGAAGATGAAGATGGAGATGGAGATTAATTTGAAGGTTTGTTTTTCTTATTTCTCTTTTATTACTTATTAGTTTAGATTTATTTTCATGCTTGTAATTAGATTTTATTTTCTTGTTTAAATAGCCAAGAGGCTAAAACCCTCTTGCCTTAGATTTATTTCATGCTTATAGAGTAGATTTATTTTCTTGTATTTAATTCTTACAATTTATTTTGTAGTTTAGATTTTACAATTTATTTTGTAGTTAGATTTTAATTTTTTATACTATTCACCTTGAGGCTAGAACCCTCTTGAGTTTAGTTTTTTTTTGTTTATTTTTATTTTTTTTTGATTCGCCTTTAGGCTAGAATCCTCTAGGGAATCACCATTTTCTAAGAAGTTGATTCAATTCTAGATTACCCATATCTTTAATTGAATCCGCCATCTTTACCTTCTTGAATTTTCTTTTTATTCTTGAATTTTCCTTTTTGATTCTTGATTTTATTCATCTCTCCTTGTGAAAATCATTCATTCATTATCACACTTACTCTCACTTACATTTTGTGCCTACTTACACACTATCATTTTCACTCTCTTAATCTCTCCACAATCACATTCACTCATCACTCCTATTTGTCACACACACAACATAAGAACCGATTTTATATTTTCTCCTACAAAATACCTTCCTTATGGGATCAATAACTTTTTATACTATAACTTGATTGATTATGCACTTGTAATTTTTGGGTATATGTTTATGCCGCATCAAGTTTTTGGCGCCGTTGCCAGGGAAGGTGCTTAAGTAGGTTTTAATTATTTTGGTTCTTTAACTTATGTGTTTATTGTGAAGGAAACGCTTGGATCTTGAAGATCACGGATTGGAGAACTAGGATTTGAAGATTTGCTTGTAGGTAATTCTTCTTTCTAGAATTTTTAATTCCACCATTTAGCTACTTCTTCACAATTAGAGACAACTAGGACTTAAAAAGAAGATTTTATTTTTGTTAACCATAATAAAATTCACCCTCCACTTTAACATTTACTAACAAGATAATAAATTTAAATAATTTCCTCCTTCTCATTTGTTTGATTGTTAACCCTAATTAAAAAAGATTTTTTTTTCTTTTTCATCCTTTTTAGTTGCTTTTAATTCATGGGGTTGCATTTCATATTGTTAGTAGGAATTCACTAAGTGATTTGAGCATCTTGATTTGGCACACACTTAAAAATATTTTTAAGGGCAAAACCCCATAATCAAGTTAAGGTGAGGGATTTCATCGCCCTTTCCTTAGCCCAAAAATCACTAATTCTCACTACACCACCCAAGCCTAATAAAACTCATTAGACGTTGGCTCTAAGGATTCGAGCTCAATAAGGAACAAATAATCCTTAAGTGAACCGGTTTAAGTTTTCTTGGATTAGTTGATGTCTAAGGCAAGGTTTAGGGGTTGCGTAAAATGCTCCGCAAGGAACGAGGTACTTAATTGATCTCTGATCACCCTAGTACTATCCTTACCTGGCTAACTACCCGGGTAAAACTTTAATCTTTTCACTTTAGGAATTTCTGGTTAGGAGCTAGTCTAGTTGAGTTAGGCTTAACCCTAGAGTTAGAGTGATTGAAAAGTGATTGGTTTTGATTTGTTTTAGTTAGGTTTTTCCTCTTTTTCCATTCTCCCTTCATTAAAGAAAACTAACTTTTATAAAAAAGTATAAAAAGAAATAGTTTTGGTGTATGTAACCGTGGATTAGGGATAATACACATCGATTAATTCACTTTGAACCAATCATAGAAATAGCGTATCCTAAGCCACCCCTTCTTCAAGATATGTGCTATCCCATTAGGAATACAATCCCCTCTTGTATTAGGCTCCCCGAAACAAATGGAATAAATTTTGAGCTTAGACCGTATTACATAAACATGCTGCCCAAATTCCTTAGAAATGAAACAGAAGATGCATATATTTTTATCTCGGAATTTAAGGAAGTGTGAATTATGATTAAAATGAGAGAATTAACAGAAGATGCGATCAAACTCGGATTTATTCCATTTTATCTCAAAGACAAAGCAAAAAATAGCTGTATAGCTTACTCGTAAATTCCATTACTATTTGGGAGGAATTTATCACCGTTTTTCTTAAAAAAAATTTCCTATCCATAAAACGGTGAAGCTAAAAAACAACATCATGAATTTTAAAATTATCTCGGGAGAACTTTTTTGGAAGTATTTTGACCGATTTAAAGATCTTCTCATCCAATGTCCTCATCACGGCTTCGAAAAATGACGATTGTGCCAAATAATTTGAGGGATTAGATTATTCTGCAAAAACTTCCTTAGAATCAATATGCCACGGGGATTTCATGAGGAAAAATACCGACGAAGCTTGGGAATTTCTAGAGAGTCTATCCGAGAAAACAATGCAATGGGAACACTGTGATGATAGGGTTTCATCAGTTCCCCATTCTAAGTCTAGTGATCCTTCCTTGGAGTCAAACATTGCTTCTGAAGCGAAGATGGCGATAATTATGCGGAGGTTAGAAGCCTTAGAAATTAAGGAACGAGCTCCAGCTCAAATCAATCATGTTTTTACCCCAGGATGTCATAATTGTCAGTCACCTACCCACGTTTCAGAGGAATGCCCTCTCCTAGGAAACAACCATGCATTAGAATAGATGAATGCTGCATTCCAGCGTCCTAGAAATGATCCATTTTCTCCAACCTACAATCCAGGTTGGAGAAATCATCCCAACTTTACATGGAATCAAGGAAATTCTCCCAGAACTCAAAACTTCACTCCCGCTTCGACCCAACATTTTCCTAGGAAAAACACAGTTCCTTTCAATTCTCATCCATAATTTCAACAACCCAATATGACGTATCAAAATAAGTCTCCTCTTCATCAAGCTGTAATTCAGAATTCTCACAATCCAGATCAGGATAAACATCTCAATATCTTGGAAAGAGGTTTGGAAACCATAATTAAGGCCTCCACTCAAACCACGAATATGTTGACTCAAACGTATAGTACTCTGAATTCCTTCATGCAATCAACTGGACAAATGCTCAACTCCAACACTCAAGCTATAGCTAGATTAGTATCCCAACTTGGTCAACTAGCTAGTACCGTGAGTGAAAGAGAGAAAGGAAAATTTCCGAGTCAACCCATGGTCAACCCTAAAAATACAAGATGTAGTTCATCCTATGAAGCTCAAGTGAATGCAATCTATTCACTTCGGTCAAGTAGACAGGTCAATAATCAAGTGAGAACTCCTCCAAGTCAAACTTTTGATCCAATACAAATTCCTTCTCCTTCTCCTTCTGATGAATCTATTCAATAATCACCCCCTCAGATGACCAAGAACCTGAACCTGAACCTGAGCATGCTTTTGATAGATTTAGACCAGTTGCTCCCTTTCTAGATAGACTCAGGCCTAGGAAACACTCTCCTCAAGAGGAGAAGATCCTAGAAACATTCAAGCAGGTTAATATCAACATTCCTCTCTTAGATGTAATTGAACAAATTCCATCTTATGCTAAATTTTTAAAAGAATTATGCACTAAGAAGAGGAGAATAAATGTTCCAAAAAAGTCTTTTTAGCCGCCAATATCAGTGATATGCTATCAAATCCTATACATTTGAAACGTAAAGATCCAGGTTCCCCCATCATTTCATATATCATTGGTAATACTCACATTGATAAGACGCTTTTAGACTTAGGGGCCAATGTTAATTTGCTTCCATATTCAGTCTACCAGCAATTGGGTCTAGGTGTACTGAACCCAACCAGATGCACCTTACAATTGGCTGATAGATCTGTTAAGGTCCCAATGGGTGAGTTAGAGGATGTTCTGATTAAGGTTGGAGATTTTATTTTTTTAGTAGATTTTTTAGTCTTGGAAACACAACATGTTTCCAATCCCAAAGGACAGACACCTGTCATCTTAGGATAACTTTTCTTAGCCACTTCTAATGCTCTCATCAATTGTAGAACTGGTCAAATGAAGTTGTCCTTTGGGAATTTGACTGCTGATCTAAACATTTTTAATCCAGGGGACCAGCCAAATAATCAGCCTCTAGAAATAAATTACATTCAGGAAAGATAAGAAGAAGAAGAACAAGAGTCGATTTGAGTTTTGAGGAAATTTTTGATGAAGAGTTTGAGTTTTTAGAAGAAGCAGATCAGGTCCTTGAGAATAATAAAACTGTGTTAAACATTTGCTGCTTTGAATTAAATTTTAAAGAACTCTTTCTTGATGAACTTAGATTCTTGGAGAATAATCAACAACCAAATTTTTAGAACTCTACAGAAGAATTGGTTGTTAGAAAACAAAACTTCACAGTACAAGAGTCTAAGTTCATTAAGAAATGCAAAATGCATGACACCAATAATACCTACCTTACTTTGTTTTAAGAATTATTAAACACCCCGAAATGCTTGGAATTTCACATTATTGATTATATCATTCTGAATTTATTTAAAATCCGGGGAAGAATTTTTAACAATAAGGTAGGATTCAATGTAGAATACGAGCTCTCCATGTTGAACACTTCATACTACATTGTTTGTTTTGTTTATTTCAGAATAACAAAAAGAATTTATTCTTCTCTCATTTGAGAGTTTCTTGTTCAGTTGTTAAAAAAAGAAAGAAGAAAAAAACAAGAAAAAAAGGAAAAAAAAGAGAAAAAGAATAAATTTTTCCATCCTCCTCAAACCAAAGGTAATTGCAGATTTTATCAGCCGACCAAATGTAAGTACTTCACTTCTTATCTGCTTTACTTTGTGCATCATAGAGTTTGCATTGAGGACAATGCAAGGTATGGGTGGGAATTAGTTATTTTCCTCTTTATTTTACCTTTTTAGTTGTAATTTTGTCATTTTTTCCTTTTCCTTAAAAAATTATAAAAATATCGTCACTTGCCAAATTGATAGAGTTATGTAATAATTGATTTATTTAATAAATTTTAAATTTTCTAATCCCTAGTTTGTTATTTACTCAAGTTTATCTTTTATGATAACTCTAAATAAATTTCTTAGGAAATAATTTTCAAAGTAGTATACTTTACTTAAGCCTTAACTTAGATTTTTATTTAAAATAATAAAATTTATGCATGCTTAGCTTAGAGTTAAAAATAATTTTTCAAAAGTGTCTTGACTTACATAATTTTCAGAATATATATACATATACACATAAAAAAATTTGCAAAAGAAGAGTGCGAAAAATGAGCACCAAAAAAAAGAAAGAAAAAAAGAAAAAAAAACTCTTGAATTCAAGATGGTTCTATCTTATAAAGCCTAAGCTGACCGAGTAATTAAGCCCAATGAGTATTTCCATACTTAATGACCTAAGCCCAATTGGGTTGGGATTCATTGCCCCAAAACTCGTTAAATGGTCGCTTAGAAAGCCCGTTAAAGTAAAAAAAAATCACCAATGAAGAGAGAGTTAAAATAATAATAATATAAAAAATAAAAAAATAAAAATACTAATAAATGTTATATATATATAGTTATATTTGTATATATGGTCTTGGAAAATATTTTAGATCAAGCAACTTGAATATTATTTTAAACAAAGAGTTAGCATGTTATTTTCAAAATTTTAAATTAAATTTCTAAGTTAGGCTTAGTTTTGTATTATTATAATGAGAAGATTTTCTTGGAAGTTTACCTTAGGGTTATATATAAAAACATTTTCTTGAGTCATAACTGGCTTCAATTAGATTGTCTAAAGTTATCAAGTGAATTTAGTTATTTACCGACTTCTTTAATTTGACAAGTTGATCGAATTTTATGGGTATATTCACTGCAAACCCTCACGAGACTACAACTGGTCTACTAGGGTAACCTAGGGGTTTAAAGGCTTGTTATATGTGCTAAATACAACCGCGATTCCTACGAAAGTGAGTTAGTTTTTCTTTTATTTTTCTTTCTTTGCTAGAGGACTAGCAAAAGTTTAGATGTGGAGGTATTTGATAATAACATTTTATTATAATTTTATATCCTCATTATCTATTTTTTATGAATAAATATACCACTAATAATTGTTTTTATCTTTAATTGTAGGTTAATGAAGAATAAATTCCAAAAAATATTATCTCTCATCAATAGCCCTAGATTTAATAAAGAAATGAAGCAAAAGAGAAATCAAGAAGCCCACTGGAAAATCAAATTGTTAATTTATCCAAAAGCCCAAAGTAAAAGAATCAAGTCATGAATTAATGAAGCCCAAAATGCCAAAGCCCATGAAGTAAAGCCTTGCCTCTTGTATGCATTATGAACAATCCAAAAATCAAGCCAGAAGCCCATGAAGCAAAAGCCCAGAACCAAAACAATGAAGCATGAATCATGAAGAAAATAAAGCAAAGCTCAAAGGAAAATCAAGAAGCCCGATGGAAAATCAACAAGCAAAAGGCCCAAGAATTCAAGCCCAAAAGCTCAAATGCTAAAAATGATTCCTTAGGGCTTAAGTCTTCATCCAATGGCTCTCATTCATTGTTGTTTACTATAAATAAGGATAGAGAGTGAGGGGTTAAGGGTGTAAAAATTTTTGTAACTTCTTTTGGAGAGGAGAGCTACTCTTAATTGAGAAGGCCTTCCAAATTCGTAACTTTTTGTTACAATTAATAAAAGAATTTTTTCACCACTTTAAATTTTTTTTTTCTTCTCTTTGTTGGATTATGAAGATAAAGATAGAGATGGAGATTAATTTGAAGATTTGTTTTTTTTATTTCTCTTTTATTGCTTATTAGTTTAGATTTATTTTCATGCTTGTAATTAGATTTTATTTTCTTGTTTAAATAGCTAAGAGGTTAGAACCCTCTTGCCTTAGATTTATTTCATGCTTATAGAGTAGATTTATTTTTTTGCATTTAATTCTTGTAATTTATTTTATAGTTTAGATTTTGTAATTTATTTTGTAGTTATATTTTAATTTCTTATACTATTCACCTTGAGGCTAGAACCCTCTTGGGTTTAGTTTTTCTTTTTGTTTATTTTTTTTTTTTGATTCGCCTTTAGGCTAGAACCCTCTAGGCAGTCATCATTTTCTAAGAAATGGATTCAATTCTAGATTACTCATATCTTTAATTGAATCCGTCATCTTTACCTTCTTGAATTTTCTTTTTATTCTTGAATTTTCCTTTTTGATTCTTGATTTTATTCATCTCTCCTTGTGAAAATCATTCATTCATTGTCACACTTACTCTCACTTACATTTTGTGCCTACTTACACACTATCATTTTCACTCTCTTAATCTCTCTACAATCACATTCACTCATCACTCCTATTTGTCACGCACACAACATAAGAACCGATTTTATATTTTCTCCTACAAAACACCTTCCTCGTGGGATCGATAACTTTTAATACTATAACTTGATTGATTATGCACTTGTAATTTTTTGGTATATGTTTATGCCGCATCACATGTCTGCAAGATGAATTTCTCTGTGATAGGATCCCTGCAATTCATTACCTTATTGTGAAAGCATTTAACAAATCTATCAACTGACTCCCCATTCTTTTGCTTCTCGTCCAAAAGGGCTCCAATCGACACTTTAGAATCATCGTCGAAGAAGTTGTTGAGGAACGAGTTTTTCATATCGTTCCAGATGTTGATACTTCCTAACTTGAGATGGATGTACCAATCGAAGGCGGCCCCGTGAAGGGTGCCAACGAATGACTGGACCATCAAAGGTTCGTTACCGGAGATCACACCTAGGTGGGACTTGAAGTGAACTAGGTGTTAAGTGGGTGAGCCATTTCCGTCAAACAGCGTGAAGTTAATTAGATTGAACTTCTCCGGATACGGGATTGACTCCCACTCCGTTGGGTAAGGACATGGAATACCAGTCTTCTTTACCTCTTGAGCGGATATTAGTGCGTTGATTTTGCTCTCCAGGTCTTTTATTTTCTCGTCCTCGCTTGCATTTTTCTTTGGGCGATTTCGAGGAGGAATAACTGGACCACCCTAGTGTTGTTATCCTCGGTAGGACCACCCCCAGCATTTTGGTCAACAGGATGGGTATCAGTTTTAAGATTCTCATCCACGTTTGAATCGCTATCTACTTGATTAGTAGTGTTAGTGGCTGTTCTAGGCGTGTTTGGATTGTAACCAAATCCCCTTTGGATAAAATCCTAGTAGTCTCTAACAGATTGAAGAAGTGTGAAATTAGCAGAAAGGTGAAGGTACTTTATTCAGGTTTTGGTGGGAGGTACAAGATGGACTTGTTTCTGTTTTGGAGCCGAGCTCACGGCATTTCGAGACACTTTGTTCGAAAGGAAATCTTGGGGCAACTAGATAGGGTGGCAAATTTGGAGAATCGTGCCTTACTGGATGAGGATCGGTATTTGTTGTCAAACCATAGTCTGCAGATGAGTTTCTGGACTGAGGCTTCAACATATTCGAGCCATATTATTAAAGAGATGTTAACTGCTGTGATAGGAGGTAAAACTCAATTGAGTGTTTGGTCTGGTAGTATCACTTTGGTTGAGGCTTCGATGAGGGAGCTAATTGACTCTCAGCAGGTGGAGAGTTTTGGACAGACCTTAGATGTATCGTAACGGGTGGAGAGTGATGCTACTCCATATTGGGTGGAGATTACTCCACATACTATAGATCATATTACATCGTTTGGGACTCCAGCTGAGGTGACACAGTTTGGAGATCATTTGTTTTTCAATGCAGATGATGAGTTGGATTTTGATTCGAGTGTAGCTAATAGATGTAGTTTGGATATGGCCATTGGTTCACCTTAGTTGGAGGTTTTTGATTCGTTACACTTTGGGGCCATTAGGAGATCTATCAGCCACGGATTTGTTGGTGATGTTGGAGAAGGGTTCCAAACTCTTCTAGTTGATTAAGGTCGTTCGCGGCCATTTAGATGAACTTGTTCGCGGGAAAAGTTGGTGCTTTCTTCATTATCGATTCCATTGCACTCGGTTAACAACTTTATGCGTTACAAAGAGATCCGGTCTTTTTATAAGATCCGGCTTACAATGAAAATCAAAATAAAACAAAGAAATCAAAATTACAACTTCTCTCTTTTGTCGAACAAATCACAAGATCCTGTTATCCGGTCTCTTGCTTTTGTGGGTTGTTTGCCTGCACCGGGGTTGTTTACCGTGGACCACCGTGTGATCTAGATCCGAGCAGATCTACGTGGTATAACGGGTATTATTTCACCAAGGAAATAATACCTGGGAGGGATCGTTTCACTAAGGAAACGATCGCTCGAATCTCGGGATCAAAGAACCAAGCTTTGATCCGGAGTATAACGACGTAGATCTGAGGATTAGATTCCTTCGAACTCCTGCCTTGTTTGGTGCGGGTGCTCGCCAAGAACCGAATCCGAGTGTCCAAGTCTTTAAGCCTTCAAAACTCCGAGGTGAGGTCACAATCCGGCAGAGTTTCGGCTCTCCAAAAGTTCAACCAAAAGTCCTCCAAAATGTTGAACGACCCCCTCTATTTATAGGGAACCAGATCTGTGCATTTTGCACAGATCTGGGCGGCCACCTCAGGGTGGCTCGGCACTGGGCCGAGCCACCCTGAGGTGGCTCGGCCTTGGCCGAGCCACTCCGAGGTGGCTCGGCCTTGGCTGAGCCACCCTAAGGTGGCTCGGTTTTTGCCGAGCCCCCTTGGGGTATTTTCCGTCGTTTTTCGTCTTCCGGTTCTTCGTTTGTTTTGTCCGGACTTTGATTTGATAGTCCGGGTCTATATTTGGCAGTAAATCCGCCTCGGTGTTTGAGTTCAAATCCATTTTGTTGTTGGACGACTCGTT
The DNA here is from genome assembly GCA_022839385.1 of Asparagus kiusianus. Classification (NCBI taxonomy): domain Eukaryota; kingdom Viridiplantae; phylum Streptophyta; class Magnoliopsida; order Asparagales; family Asparagaceae; genus Asparagus; species Asparagus kiusianus. The sequence continues at coordinate 132,070 of BQKN01066415.1, forward strand.
GACTTTCCGAACCGTTGGATTGGCTCCATATGCGAACGTATTCCGTTGCTTGCGTGCCTCGTCGCCTCGTCACTCGAACGTCCGTTGATTTGTCGAATCATCGTGCCGAGCTGTGCTAAGGGACCTATAGTCAATTTTATACGCCTACAGATACCCCCTCCAAAGTATTTCAGTCTCGTTCTTTTATAGAAGAGTCTAGAATGCTTTGGATATGATTGCCCCTACACTGAGTTGGTGTGACGGGACCTTGGAATGACTTTTCGTTCTGTATTCCTTCAATCCTTTAGACTATCCGGTGCTTTGTCGAATGTCTGTAAGGATTCCGATGCTGCATTTATTGTCTGACCGTTGTCGGAGTTTTGAACTTGAAGTCGATTCCTGACTTTCCAATCTTTAGCTCGTGTTTGTTGGTTCGTGTGACGCCCCTGGGTTCACACAAGGCTGCAGTCCAAGGTGAAATCAAGAATGTCAAACCTGTCATGCACTACACCGTGCAATAATACGTTTCACCATCACAATAAATATCCATCTAGTGGAATCAACAACAGGTGTAGGTACAAAACAGGCAAAAGAAAATATAATGGAACAGTAATAAACACTAGGTGATCTGAAGAAAAATAGTCATCACTGATATGAGTAAATAAATCTCTGAGAAGAAACACTATCTGAGCTGAATACAAATGTCTCGACACAGGGAGAAATAACATTTAGGAACCTCGCCTTTACAAAAACTAGAATAAACTCTCAATTGTTCATAAACAAAATTTATTGTGGAGTTCAAATATATACTAATACTATCTATGAATAACTGCTAGAGCAAATCCATCAACCTACGGCTCTCCGTGCACCTGGCTCGTTACCTGAAAGTGGTGAAACAACGAGCGTCAAAGCTCTATAGCGGGTAACATCACAACCAACCCCAAGGGAGAGGGCTCGTTGTATACAGAAAATACAGATAATATATAATAGATACAAAATCATTAGTCCTAACAAAGAGGGCTTTAATATTTAGGAATTTACAACACGAGCATAGGTACGTCGAGCGAAATAATCCAAACAAGGAAACCCTCATGTATATACCTCGTTATCTCAAGTTGCAAACCCTTAAATATCAAACCCAAGAGCTAGAACAGGAACAATAATAATAATAGGAAGAAGCGCACACCCAAACTCCGAACTCATATACTATCTCATGTCACAACTCATGTACATGTCATGTACAGCATATACAGTATAAATGTTAAAATCAAGGTCTAAATTAATGTCCAACACATGGACTAAAATCAAAAGTAGTGGATGTCCAACACATAGACTAAAAGGTAAATGTCCAACACGAGAACTTTAATGGATTATAGTCCAACACGAGGACTTTAATGAATTATAGTCCAACACGAGGACTTCAATGGATTATAGTCCAACACGAGGACTGAAATGGATTATAATCCAACACGAGGACTTTAATGGATTATAGTCCAACACGAGGACTGAACAAACTATGCCAATATCTAAGCGATATGCGAAAAGATAAACTTCACAACTTTCACACAAATAATTCCAACAAATAATTTGGCTGCACCAATCTGGCTGCTTACGTACCCTCTTTCTCAAGGGATCAAGCCTCCCGTAGTTCATCAAAGATATTCATACAAATATATGCAACTCTAGTTTACCATTTATCACAACAAAACTAACACAATATGTTAATAGACCAAATCAGATCATAATCCCATTGGGATACACATATGCGTATTACAACATACTTATGACTATAAGTGTAACAATCGAGCGGCTCAAACTCCGCAAACACATCTCAAAACAACGCAAACAAACTTCAGAGAACAAGAAACTGAGGCAAACTGCCTAGGAAATGGTCTGCGCTACTGTTAGTAAAATAAGCATATCATTTGTTAGGAAAACTATTTTTAGAAATAGTTTTCTGTTTTGAAAACTAGATTCACACATCTTTCAAATGGAACTAGTTTGGTTAAATTTGGAATTAATTTGTTATCTCAAATATCCAGTTAATCATCATATATGTGCAGCAGTTTTCCTGCAAGACATATTGTTGGTAAAAAGAGTATATCTTTCTCTATACAAATCATTTTATAGATTTTCTTTCTGTTTTAGAAACTAGATTCACATATATTTCATATGACACCAGTTTTATTCAATTTGAAGCTCAAAATCAAAACCAGGTTTCAGTTGAAGTTGATCACACGGGTTGCAGTTTTCTGCATGACATATCGTTACTAAAAATACTATATCTTTCTCAATATAAATCCTTTTTAAGATTTTATTTCTGTTTTAAAAACTAGATTCATATATCTTTCATATGACACCAGTTTTGTTCAATTTGGAGTTCAAAATCAAAACCAGATTTCAGTTGAAGTTGATCACACGGGTTGCAGTTTCCTGCATGACATGTCGTTACTAAAAAGACTATATCTTTCTCAATATAAATCCTTTTTAACTTGTTAAAATTTCAACTAATTACTGGGAAGGTTTGGGTAGGATAAAATCTTGCCTTAAAGACGTGTGCAAGCCTCTGAAGATGATATGAAACGACCGCTTACCGCCAAACACCACAGATCTCACATTTCCTTCGATGTTCGCCTCACGAACTCTCCCAAAAACACAAGATTTAAAGCTAGGGTTTTAGAGAGGAGGGTAGGGGCTGCTAGGGTTTGGTATTCTGATGAAGGTAGATCTTTTTTCGTGCACCAACATGTTTTTATATAGCAACAAACCCGATTCAAAAAGCCCAAACCCGAAACCTATTAGAATCTGGAAACATCCCGT
>BQKN01066415.1:149868-160032 GCA_022839385.1 Asparagus kiusianus
ATATATATATATATATATATATATATATATATATATATATATTATAAAGTAATATTTTTTATTTATGAATTTTAATACTATTTGAAAATTAAATTCTTTAGCAGAATAAATATACTTTGATATTCGATAAGTGTTCGTAAACATTCATGAATATTTATCAAATACCAAGTATTCGAGTTCGAATTCGAAAAAACTAGATATATGAATATTAGAGTCCGCATTCGAATTTGATAATTTCAAACAAATACAAATACGAACACTTTAGTATTCGATTTGATTCGATCGTTTACCACCCCCAGCTTCAACATGGCCAGTCCTTACAGACATTACACCACTTAGGCCTACGCTCATGTACAACTTGTTTTGTAACAGCCCCATTGGGCCCTTTAATATCTACAAAATTTGGTAATTGAGTAGGCATCTTCACTTCAACCAATACTCTTGCCTAAGAAAGTCAAACCGTTATAGCAGTTAATTAACTTATTAGTACATGCAGGTTTGCCTATCACACTTGATATCTTTGATAATCCAGGGGTAGTCCAAAGATTCAATCGAAGGTTAGGCAATTGAATCCATTCATTGATTTCAAATTGATCATGATTGAAATAAATGTTGAAAAAAAGGGGTATAGACTCATACCTTATCTCCGTCGACAGCGACCTCCGGCGAGGTTGAACAGTGAAGATGAGCCCAGGCGAGCTCGCGGAGGGCTTTAGGCGAACTCGAAAGACTTCAGGCAAGGTCAAACGTTTGAGGCACATGCGAGCTCAAATCTGAGGTGTAGGCGAGCTCGATGTTGGGGCTTGCTACAGGCGAGGAGAGAGGAGTCTTCGATAGGTGAGCTCGAGCGGTCTCTCCGCAGGCGAAGTCGAGACCCTCTGTAGGCGTGGCTGAAGCTATAGGTGGGGTTACGCAACCTACAGGCGAGCTTAGAGTTGGGGCGAAGGCGAGGTTCGACTGGCGAATCACAGGCGAGCTTTCAGCAGGCGAGCTTTCAGCAGGCGAACTCGAGCATTTTGTGGATTTCGCCTGCTGCGGAGAGAAAGCTCGCATGCGCGTTGGGTTGGAACTAGTTGGATCCCACTCGTTTTTGGCCCTAGGGTTTCCCTATAAATAGGGAAACCCAGATCATGAGAGAAGTGCTCTCTCTCTCTCTCTCTCTCTCTCTCTCTCTCTCTCTCTCTCTCTCCCCGATTTTCTTCTCAGTGATATCTCGACGGCGGCTGAGCATGAGATTTTCAAGTTGAAAATCTTAGTTATTGGAGAGGATTAATTCTTGCAGCGATTTTGTGAGAGAGGAGATTTTACTGTTGTAAAATCTCACGCCTTTATAAGAGAAACAAATAGTTTTTCTGTTTGCTTCTTTTTGAGAGATCTCAAGTTGAGATCTACTCTTTTACTAGCTTCGTAATCTTCTTTAATATAAAGGAAATTATTTGTGTGGCTCCTGAGGACGTAGGCAAGTTGTCGAACCTCGTTAAACTCGGTGTTCTTTGCTCTTGTTATTTTTTTATTTGTTGTGATTTTTTTTATTGCTTAACACAAGATCCGGTAGGGTAAATTCCACAGAGGGTTCATATTTGACAAGTGGTCGAATAGCTAAGGAGCAGTTGTACCAACATTTGGTAACTTGAATCCGCAATAACGGGTATCAGAGCGTATCTGATATTTCATAACAACTGGTATCAGATCCCTTATTCAGATCTATGTGTGTAAGAAATGGCAGAAGAAGGTAAATCTAAAATTGAGAAGTTTGACGGATCAGACTTTGCCTACTGGAAGTCACAGATGGAAGACTATCTGTACCAGAAGGATCTTTACCATCCGTTGATGGGTAAAGCAAAAGGACAGAAGAAAGAAGAATCCAACGAGCACTGAGAAATATTGGATCAAAAAGCCCTGGGGAAGGTCCGATTAGCCCTCGCAAAATCTGTAGCACACAATATATTAAAGAAGAAGACGACGGTGGGGCTTATGGAAGTGTTCGCAACGATGCACGAGCAACCGTCAGCTGCAAATAAGGTGCATCTCGTCAAGATGCTATTCAACCTCAAGATGGTAGAAGGATGTTCCTTCATGATGCATCTCAGTAAGTTCTACATGATTGTTGATCTACTTATCTCAGTCGATATCAAGTTTGATGACGAAGTGCAGGCCCTATTGATACTATCGTAGTTGTCGGATAGTTAGGCAGGTTGCGTGACCGCAATCAGCAACTCGACAGGAAAGGAGAAGTTGAAACTGAACGAGGTGGTAGCTATGATTCTATCTGAGGAGGTTAGAAGAAAATTGAATGAATCAGAAGATTCAGGTTCAGCCCTAAGTCTCAAGCATAGAGACAGAAGCCATAATAGGGGAAACCAAAACAGGAATCGATCAAAGTCGAAGAAGAAGAGGTCTAACTCGAAGGTGAGACCCATCAAGGGGAAATGTTGGAACTGTGGCTAGGAGGGCCACATGTCTTCTACCTGTAAAGTACCAAAGAAAAATGAGCAGGAGGCTCATATTGTGCAAGATGTATTGATTCTCGCTATGGATAGCGATTCTGATTCATGGCTCATTGATTCGGAAGCCTCTTTCCACACCATTGCTAATAGAAGGCTATTTCAGAACTATGTAGCAGGGGACTTTAGGAAAGTATACTTGGGGGATAATGAACCCTGTAGTGTTATTAGAAGAGGCGACGTACAAATACAGTTGAAGGGTTCCAAATGGTCTCTGAAGAATGTCAGATACGTACTGAAGCTGAAGAGGAATCTTATTTCAATTGGCCAGCTTATGGCAGAAGGCTATGTTACAACATTCACTAATGATTTGTGGAAAATCTCTAATGGTACAATGGTGGTTGCCCGAGGCAACAAGACCGGTACACTCTACCTAACTTCACACGCGAGTGACACCCTCGCGATTGTTGCAGGCAAGGAGAGTGCAGATCTGTGGCACAACAGGTTGGGACACATGAGTGAGAAGGGTATGAAGATTCTTCACTCAGAAGGAAAGCTAACAGGCATTGATTCGGTAGAAGTCGGTGTTTGTGAAGACTGCATCTTCAGGAAGCATAAGAGAGTTAGTTTTCTGAAGGGTGGAATACCACCTAAAGCTCACAAGCTAGAGCTTGTTCATACAGATGTATGGAGTCCAGCTAGCATGTCTTCTCTTGGCGGTTCGGCGTACTACATCACCTTTATCGACGATCACTCGAGGAAGGTGTGGGTATACTTCATGAAGCACAAGTCAGAGGTGTTCAACATCTTCAAGAAGTGGAAAGCCATTATGGAGAATGAGACAGATCTGAAAGTGAAGTGTCTAAAATTAGATAATAGTGGAGAATATGAACTGGAGGAGTTCAAGAAGTTCTGTACTCTGAACAGGATTCATTTGGAGAGGACTACTTTAGGGACGCTGCAAACAGAACAGCGTAGCAGAAAGAATGAACAGAATGTTAACAGAGCGTGTGAGGAGCATGCGTCTACATGCAGGTCTATCTAAAACCTTTTGGGTGGACGCGGTGCATACAGCAGCGTACCTGATAAATCACGGGCCATCAGTTCTATTGAACTTTGGGATTCTGGAAGAGGTTTGGAGTGAAAAGAAAGTTAATCTCTCACACTTGAGATTCTTTGGTTGTGTGGCGTATGTCCATATCAGTGACCATGTTAGGGACAAGCTAGAAGCTAAGTCACTGAAGTGTGCATTCATTGGATACGGTATTGATGAGTTCAGGTATCGTCTTTGGGATGAGAAGAACAGGAAGATCATTAGGAGCCGAGACGTCATATTCAATGAGGAAGTGATGTACAAGGACATGGACAATACCTAGGCAGCCAAAGTAGTAGGAGCAGCACTACAGATGCGGACGTATCCGAGTACATGGATTTGGAGGAACTTTCAGATGGAGGAGGCAACGTCAATTTTGACCGAAGAACGAAGGAGACTCCAGGTGCAGAACCGACTACCCAAGGCGAGGAGCTTAGGAGGTCATCTAGGGTACCCAAACCGAATCTCAGGTATCTCTCATCACTAGACTACCTACTTTTGACAGATAGCAGAGAACCAGAATGCTATGAGAAGGCTATACAAGTGAGTGAATCTCAGCAGTGGGAGCATGCAATGCAAGAAGAGATAGATTCTCTCCACTCGAATGAGACATGAGAGTTAGCCCAGCTACCTACGCAGAAGGACTTACATAACAAGTGGGTTTACCGAGTCAAGCAGGAGAGTGATTGAAGGAAGAGATACAAGGCCAAACTAGTCATGAAGGGGTTCCAACAATGGGAAGGAGTGGATTATACGGAAATATTTTCCCCCGTTGTGAAGCTCACGATCATCAGGATGGTGTTGAGCTTGGTAGCTGCTGAAAAACTCTACCTTGAGTAGTTAGATGTGAAGACCGTCTTTCTTAATGGTGACTTGGATGAAGAAATATATATGAAGTAACTTGTTGGCTTCATTGAGGTAGGAAAGGAAGAGATGGTGTGTAGGCTCAAAAAGAGCTTATATGGATTGAAACAGGCTCCACGGTAGTAGTATAAGAAGTTTGATAACTTCATGCAGAGCAATGGCTATGGCAGATGCAATTCAGATCATTGTTGTTACTTCAAGAGGTTTGAGTCCAGGTATATCGTGTTATTGTTGTATGTTGATGACATGTTAGTTGCAGGACCATGTGTACAGGAGATAAACAAGATGAAGAAGAAGTTAGCAAAGGAGTTTGCCATGAAGGTGTTAGACCCTAGAGGGGGTGATTAGGATCTTATGCTAATCTAATCCGGTTTTAAGCCAATTAAAACTTATTAATAAATTATTCTTACAAGATAGATATTCAATATGTTATAAGCAAGAATAAGCAATATGAACAAGGGAAAATATCCTAGCAATGAGATATAATATGAGATATATGAGCTAGGATAAATGATATACACAAGGGTAAATAAAATAAACAAGATAATGGATGATATAAATAATGAGCAATGGACAATGGCGACAAGAAATATAAACATAAGAGTAAGTGTGCCAAAGCAAACTCAAACACACGAAACGATCATGGAGTTCGAACCTTCCATCCTACGTCTCCGCTCCCCACTCCCGAGGAGAAATCTACTATCATAACCGGGTTTTCTACGCTCACCCGAATAACGTTTACACCTCACAATACGGTTTTCTAGCTAACTGAAAACTTCACAACTTACACAATTGATCTCCATGAGATCACACTCACGATGTAACAATAAATTTATTCTCTACAATAGATGAGAACTCAATGTAGGCTCACTCTCAATTATTACAAATCCCCACAACCCAAATTATACTAAGTATGAAAATACGATAAGCTCAATGTGGGTGTGTGTAACAATGAGATAAATAAAATCAACTAAACTCAATATGAACACTAGCTTAATAAAATGATAATCAACCAATATAAAATATAAATCTAGATTGAGTTTAGAAAACTTCTCCAATAAATGACAAGAGTGAGAGATAGATGATTTAAAGCTTAAACACCAAGTGATGATCTCTTCTAGCTCTTTTGAAATTGATTTCACAAAATCAAACTCTCAATTGTTTAAAAACTTTTAAAACAAACTTAAACCAAACATAAACCCTTATTTAAAACTTTCTTAAACTAGTTTAAAATACTCTCATTCTTAGTGGGAGAGTTGAATGCAATGGGGTATTTATACCCTCTCAAAACTTCAGCCAAAACCCCACTGAAATGACAAAAAAGCCCTTAGAAAAACTAAGCTGGAACTAGCTGTTAGAATCCAACGGATAGTTCAGCGGTCGACCGTGAGATTTGCGCGGTCGACCGCGAGCACCTTCAGAAACTCATTCTAGGCTCTGGACAATATCCGGTCGATCGTACGGTCGACCGCAAGACTCTCTAGACTGCATCCAGTCGATCGCCATGGTAGACCGTAAGCCATCAAAAATCAATCTGAGTCTCTGGACTCAAGCCAGTCAACCGTGGCGGTCAACCGCAAACTGATACATGCAATTTTTAGGTTTGAAACAGTTTTTCTGATTTTTAAAACCCTATTTAAACATATTAAATAAATTCCAAAAAATATAAAATTTTGGAAAATGGTTGTAGACATAATAATGAACATGCTACAAAAACTGGTTTTCAAAAAGAACCTCCCAAATGAAAATATCATCATTTTATAAAATAGTCCAAAACATGAAAATGTAAACATATGAGTTTTGACATTTTAGTTTAACCATGTTTTGAAACATTACAAAATAATTATATAGACTTAATAAAAGATGTATATTATTGTTATTAAGTCCATAAACCAAGAAAATAACATTTTCATAAAATTGCATATTTTGCAAACATTTCAAAAGTAAATATGATTTCATTGAACTAAATAAAATTGACATTGATGAAATCATATATATGCATGTAAGTATGAAACAAAAATATGTTTTCTAATTATTATTCAATTGTTTCATATTAAAACTTAAAAACTATCAAACCAAAACATATATGTATATATATATATAACTATATATATAAAAAACCAAAACGTGTATGTGTGTATATGAATGAGCTTAAAGTACTAACACACATAATATAAACCCTAAAACTAAATTTACCCAAGCTTGTGATCTTCAATGAAGCTCTATCTTGGTACACTTGCGGATGAAGCTTGAACTTGAATCTTTAACTTTGAATTGCGTAGGCTTCACTCCATAATTCCGCCAACCTCCATTGGATATGATCATGAATACGCAATTTCATCCATCCTCCAACTCGTTGTTTGTTTATAATAAATAAGAAAACACAAATACTAAACAAACAACGTTAGTGGTAAATTATTTGTTAAACATCATCAAAACAAAGAGGCCAACAGAAGGATCTGGGTGTTGCGAAGCAGATTCTTAGGATGCGGATCAACCGAGATGCGGCTGAGGGGACGTTGAAGTTGAGTCAGTCTGAATACATTGAGAAAATACTTTAGAGGTTCAACATGCAGAATGCTAAGGTTGTTAGCACTCCCCTTGGAAGCCAGTTCAAGTTATCTGGTGAGCAATCATCTAAGACTAATGCAGAGAAGGAGCACATGAGGAATGTGTCATATTCATCAGCCATTGGTAGTCTGATGTACGTAATGGTTTACATGAGGTCGGATATTGCACATGCAGTGGGAGTTATGACCAGGTTTGCTAGCAACCCAGGGAAGCAGCATAGGGAGGCCGTGAAGTGGATATTACGATATCTGAGAGGGACTACTAATATGTCATTGTGTTTTGGGAGAAAGGAGTTGGTACTGTAGGGATACGTGGATGCGGATTTCGTCGGTGATCATGATACAAGGCGAAGCACCACGGAGTATGTTTATACTTTAGGGTCGACAGTAGTGAGCTGGGTCTCACGTTTGTAGAAGATTGTAACATTGTCCATAACTGAGACAGAGTATGTCAAAGTGACCGAGGCGAGCAAGGAGATGATTTGGTTAACCGGGTGCCTAGAAGAGTTGGGTCTGAAGAGGAGGAACGAAGTTCTTTATTATGATAGCCAGAGTACTATACACCTAGCCAAAAACCCAGTATTTCATGCCAAAACGAAGCACATCGAGTTACGTTACCACTTTATACGCTCGATGATTAAGGACGGAAAGTTACAGTTGGAGAAGATTTTGGGGAGCCAAAATCTTGCAGATATGTTGACTAAGGCAGTGACCATTTAAAAACTGGAATTGTGCGCAACTTCAGTTGACCTTCATATATAAGAAATAAGGGCGGAGCCACATAGGAGAAGACGCTTGTTAAGAGAGATCTTGCTGATGGCGGTTTGGTCTCCAAGTAGGAGATTGTTGAAAAAAAAGGGTGTAGACCCATACCTTATCCCCGTCGACGACGACCTCCGGGGAGGTCGAACATCGAAGATGAGCTCAGGCGAGCTCGTGGAAGGCTTCAGGAAAACTCGAAAGACTATAGGTGAGGTCGAACGTTTGAGGCACATGCGAGCTCAAATCTGAGGTGTAGGCAAGCTCGATGTTGGGGTTTGCTGCAGACGAGGAGAGAGGAGTCTTCGACAGGCGAGCTCGAGCGGTCTCTTCGCAGGCGAAGTCGAGACACTCTGCAGGCGAGGCTGAAGCTACAGGCGGGGTTTAGTGACCTACAGGCGGGCTTGGAGTTGGGGCGAAGGCGAGGTTCGGCCGGCAAATCACAGGCGAGCTTTGAGCAGGCAAACTCGAGCGTTTAGGGGATCTCACCTGCTGCGGAGAGAAAGCTCACCTGCTCGTTGGGTTGGATCCAGCTGGATCCCAGTCATTTTTGGCCCTAAGGTTTCCTTATAAATAGGGAAACCCAGATCACGAGAGAAGTGCTCTCTCTCTCTCTCTCCGATTTTCTTCTCAGTGATTTCTTGGCGGCGACTGAGCACGAGATTTTCAAGTTGAAAATCTCAGTTATTGGAGAGAAATAATTCCTGTAGTGATTTTGTGAGAGAGGAGATTTTACTGTTGTAAAATCTCGTGCATTTATAAGAGCAACAGATAGTTTTTCTATTTGCTTCTTTTTGAGAGATCTCAAGTTGAGATCTACTCTTTTACAAGCTTTATAATCTTCTTTAATATAAAAGAAATTATTTGTGTGGCTTATTTTTTGATTTGCTGTGATTTCTTTTTTTATTGCTTAATACAAGATCCGGTAGGGTAAATTCCACAAATGGTTTATATTTGATAGGTGGTCGAATAGCTAAAGAGCAATTGTACCAACGTTTGATAGCTTGAATCCTCAACAACGGGTATCAGAGCATATCTGATATTTCATAACAATAAATGGTCGATGGTTTAAGCAAAATTGGCCTTCCCCAAAGAACGATGGGCTATTATCCAACACATCTCGTCTCTAGAACTTAGTAGCAAGTTGAAAAACAAATATGCCACGCTTGGGGATCAAAACTTTTGGCTAGCCAAACCTCCCCTAATGTTCTCTTAAATTGTTTTTTTCTACTTAATACTTTTTAATACTTAAAAAACGTCATGATAGTTTCAGCGCAATTCAATTATTATTTTTATTATGCAAAAATAGAGTCATTAATATTGCAAAGCCCATGATTATGTGGCCCACATTTTTTTGATGCACTGGCTAAAAGTTTTGATAAATTGGGCCGGGCTAAAAGATTTTGTTGCACTGGCTAAAAGTTTTGATGCACTGGTTAAAAGATAGTTGGGCCGGGCTAATTTTCTCCCATTTTTGTAAACGAAGCATGAATGATTGATTCTACATTAACAAAACAATCATATCCTATCATGTCTCTTTTTTAAAGCACGAGTTCGGAAAAATCTTTGGGTAGACAAAAATACCCTTGAAATTTAAATTAATCCATTAAGTAAGAGTCAGTTGATAAATTGATGAATTCTTATTGGATATACATGGTATGAAGATAAGAATATAGTTTAAATTAAATATAAACCTAAATTTAATTATTAAATGCCAAATTTGCAAATGTATACAAAATGAATGGCGTATATGCAAAAATCAAACAATGAGACAAATAATGTCTGCCCCAGAGGTTGAACCCCGGAACAATGTAGACATACAAATGTACATAATGTGGACGTGGTATTTGTAAAACCCACCAAGCAAATTAAACAAACAAAATTATTTTGAAAATTATTAAAAAGGAAAATTAAAACAAACAGCTACGATATGAGGACACAACGTAGCGATCCACAACGTAGAGATCCACAACGTGGCGCTCTCTCACCAACTAAATTTAAGTAGTTCACGGTACTACATAATTAGTTTTAAAGTTTAATTATACTATTATTAGTTAAATATAACTCTATTTACAATTGTTATCCTCTCACATGCAACATCACATACCAATGTTTATAAGCCAAGAAACTACAATAATTTTCGTAGCCCTTCCATCACCTTCTACATATATTTGCCTTTGTTATTTTCTTTTTATTAGATTAGATTAGATTATTTTAAAGTAATTAATTATAGAAAAAAATGCTTCCATCCCTCAAAACCCAAGAAAACATGCTCCCCCCAAGACTTTGTCAACGGGTGCTTTACCACTAAAAATAAAGATTTTGTTCTCTGAGCCCCCAAAACATAAAACCCAAGAGATTAAAATATGTGAAGACCATAATACCCTTCTCTCTCTCTCTCTCTCTCTCTCTCTCTCTCTCTCTCTCTCTCTCT
>BQKN01066415.1:172802-213036 GCA_022839385.1 Asparagus kiusianus
TGTGTCTTGCTGGGGAAAGTCACTAAGTGTTGTTATCATCGGAGTGATGACTTATGATACTTAGGATTTGAACAAGATTTTAGGTAGTTTCATTACCCCACTGGAAGGAGTTGATAAACTGGTTATTTATTGCCCTGTTGGAGAGAGCTAATAAATCGACAATAATCTGAGTGATTTTGAGGACTTATCGTTCTGTTGATGAGAATCAATAAGTGAGTTCTAACAGAGGAGTTATGATCATATTGATAGTGATAATAACTAGATTCAATCTCTGTTAGGATAATGACCATCTGATGAGTTGAGGAGATACAGAGTTTTGAACGCACTCTTGTTGAAAAGAACCCATGAACTTAGAGGCTAAGTGTCGAAGATGGACTCTTCATTTGGAAGAGTTATAACGCTAAGGTGACCTTCGCGTTTGAAGTATGAAACGCTGGTCTGAACCCAGCGTTTGAACGCGGGTGTGAACCTCGCGTTGAGGTTAAAGTTTTAACTGACTTTAAAAGATTTACTTTTTTTTTAAAACGGTTGGGATTCTTTTTAAAGTCCCTAACCATCTCAACAACTTAACAGTTGTTATAAATAGACCTGAGTGGTCACATCAAGAGTCATTCGACTCTTTCTACTTTCGGCTATTTCCAAGAACGAGAAATCTCGTTTGACTTCGGCGAGATCTCCGACGAACTTCGTCTCTTTCGTTTGAAAACGTTTCTTTCGATCGACTGCATCAATGGCGCCTCGAAGAGTAGGCTCAAGCTCCAAGAAAGTCGCCAAATCGTCTTCTGAAACGCCGTCGGCCGAGGACGCCGGCGGTGTTCTTGTTCGCGCAGGAACATTGTCGTCGCCACCGCCGTCGCAGGGGCCTCCCTGTCGTGGTGAGTGTTGACCGAAAGAACTTGCTTTGGCAAGTTTTCTGAAAACCCTAGATGGGTTCTTGATAACGAGGAAGATGACTCGTTTTGATCAGATGAAAACGCGGGGTTGGGATACCCTTTGGGTCTGACCCTCGCGTTCCAATTCTTCAACACGGGGTTCGTCCCTCACATTTGAGACTTTCTGACGCGATGCTTGACCCTCGCGTTGGTGATTTCTGACGCGATACTCGACCCTCGCGTTGGTGATTTTGACCTAAGACTTAAACCCTTTGTGTTTTGGGGTTCTATCTTCATGTCGATGGCTCGCTTATAGCTGCTAACATCTGCTTTTTGATTGTGCAGTGCTTCTACCAAACGTGCCGCTTTCACAAGAGCATCATTTTGGGTATCTTGGCGGACCTGATGTGAATGAAACTTTCAGTCTTCAAAACACAGTTCCGCTTTGTACTTTCGCTGACTCGGAGAGAACAGACATGATTATATCTCCTCGATGTTCCACTCTTAGAGTCTTGATCACCGACTTAGACGTGGAGACCTTGCGGGCCATGCTCAGTTTCCCAAACCGGCATTCATATTCGGAGATCGAATATCCATCGATGATCACCTCGTACATGCAGAAGACTCGAAGCTATTGTGGAAAGTTGATAATCGCTGCTTCTTCCTTCCAAACATGAAGAGGATGTACCCCCTCTCCTACTTCTTGAATGCAAGCAGTCGTCGGAGTCTGACTTTTGACATAGTCAAAGAGAAGGAAAATGTGTCGTTCGAATCTGGTCGACGGGCTCATACACAAATCGGAGGGCAGCTCAAGGGATTGAGACCTGGTTTATTTGAGAAGAAGGAACTGGTTCAGGAGATGCCACGCCCAGCGAATATTTTCATTCGCCAGTTCCTTACGACTCATGGTGAATTTTCTACCCAAGCGTTCAGATCCCCTGGGTGGGTTTGTTCTGGAGAAGGAGGTTGGTGGACCCGCATGATTGACTTCGTTCTTGAGGAGCTTAAAGAGTCACTCACTCAATCGGGTCTCACAATTCCCGTGTTAGCTACTCGACGGGGAGTTGTGCAGAGCTTCCATAATTTTTTCGCTATGTTGGAGAGATATAACTCGGACAGTTGCACATTTTTCACACCTGCAGGAGAGTTAGGTTTTGCTCTTCATGAGATGCAAGCGGTGTCGGGATTGCCACTTAGGAAAACACCCTACGAAGAGTTCATCCCTACTACCGAAGAGCTCTCTCAGTTGAGGTTGGCGCACCCAAAAATTTATGCTACTTTCTGGGAGTTGATGTGCCACTTCCACATATGTGCTCAAATCTGTGGGACGCGTGGGGAAGGCATCATGCATACCACGTGGGCGGAATACCTCTTTCAGAATTTAAACCGGAAAGATGTAGCCGTGTCTCGTGTTGCAGCCATCTCTCCCAAAGAAGCCAAAGCTCGGATTAAAGCTTCTAATGCCATCTACAAAACAGAGCATGTAGAGGAGGATTTTGAGGCTGGTGTTGAGTTTGAAAGTTTTCACCACCAGGCTACAATTCCTATTTCTGACACGACGCTACTTGCAGGCTTCTTTATGGTTTGGTTGAAACGGTGTGTAGTGCCGTCGAGACCAATAGAAGCGATCCTGGCTGAGGTTGTATATCCATCTGTTTTGCTGGCACATGGGAGACCCGTGAGCCTCCTCACTGCCATGGTCGGCTGCATTCAAAACGGCCTAAGGATGTTAACCTCTGATCTACTCGGCGCCTTGATGGTTAAGGTTGCCAGGAAGAAAGCCGGGAAGAACCCCCAGCCACGCATACCAGTGCCGTATACGTACTTGGTGGCCTGGTTCGTGCTGCATTGCCCCTCCTTGATGACGGGAGTATCGGAGAGTGCTGATGCTTACATCCCCTTCATACAGAGATTAGAGTCGGCCACGTGGACATATTCTTACATAGTCAGGGCTCGACAACTCCTATCTCGGGAAGATAATTATCGGATTTTCTGTTGTGCTCCTGATTTTGACGGAGCTGACGTGAAGGATGCCCGCTTCCTGGACTTGCTCTTTGAGGGCTCGTCTTCTTTGGAAGAAGGCACATTCAACTGGCTTCTTATGATCAGGTTGGGCTACCTGGTCTTCCGCTTGCGGGAGAAGTGCTTTATTGAACCTTACGTGCCTTCTCGGTTCGCTAGGTAATTCGGATATGACCAGCTTTATGTTGGCAATCCTAACCCGGTATTGGCTCATGTTGGGAATTTATATGAAGGAGCTCGTGCATGGTACTTCTTTTCCACCGGGGGAACCCATGCGTAATTCACTCTACCCAATTCACCGCCTGGCTGCTCTACTGTTGCCGATTTCCGCAGCTGGTATGAAGAAGTTTCCCAAGTCACGGGGTATGATATTTACACCTCCTGCATAAGTGAGATTCGGGAATTGTATCGTTCGAGGAGTCGTTCTTCCAGCACTCGTTTGCCGGGGGTAGAAGAATATCTATCCTGCGAACAAGAAGCATCTGGGGCTGTCGAAGCTCCTAGGAATTTATCCGCCATCGAGCCTCCCAAGGAAGAAACTCCTATGGAGATCGAAGAGGAAACACCGATTGCTGACTCTCCCAAAGAAAAGCCAATTCCAGAATCGCCTGCTCTTGAACCTCGTCTTCTGAGATCAGGTAAGAAGACACTTTCTGCTGCTGAACAAGGCGAGTATGACAGGAGAGTGCGTAAACGACTGCCTGTCGCAGCCAAAAATTCAAAGAAGACCAAGTTGATGGGAGACGCGATACGATCAGCACATGCTGCATCTCCTAAAAACAGAGAGGATATTACGCTTCCCACCTCTCCTCCAAGTCTTGAAGCAACAAATGGTGAGTAGGAAGAGGATATCTTAGGCTCCACGTCAGAGATGATCAAAAAATTCTTATCTGAAGCCCCGCACACCTCTACTCGCACTGATTATGCGAACTGCTTCGTTTATCCGACCGCTCCACCCCCAAGTTCTGAGACACTGAGGGAGCTCATCGAACAATTGGAACGTCGGATGCAAATGACCATTGACGTTGTCAGTCTCGGGGACGTAAGTTACAAGGTTTTTGAACCTCATTTGCTGGAATGCTTGGCTAAGATCAAGCATCAGGGCGATAAAATATGGACCGAGAACTGTCATGAGAGCCTCATTATCTTAGAATATGAGCTGGAATTCCTCTCCATGCTGCAACGTGATGACATAGGCCCAGAAGTGGATCGGGCTCTTTCTGAGGCCAAGGCTTCGAAGGCACAACAGCAAGAGGTTCTTCAGAAGAGTTTATCCGAAACGGAACCTCGTCTTGCTCACCTGCGTGATGAACATGCCCAAGTACAGAGGGACATGGGCAACCTCGCTGTGGGTCTCCGGGATACTGCAGCAGAACTTGCTCGAGCTGGTGTTGAAGTCCCTCAGATAAACGCTCAGCTAGCTGATGGTGTGGAGATTTTAAAAGGATTCGCTGGTTATTGCGATGGACTCTTCAAATGCTATTGCGACGAGATTGTTGCTGCCGATAAACTCCGGCGAGAACTTGCAGAAGCAACGCCTAGTGAAGAGGAACTCAAGAGCAAGATAACTGAAGACATCAGAAAGGCTCGCGAGGAAAATATATCAGCGCTGAAATCTAAACTCAAGTCTTTCAGATTGATGAGCCCCGATGTTTAGGGTTTGCGCTATTTTTGGTGGAGGGATAAATTTGTATCATTTTCCTTTCAATTGCTTTCACTTTTGTATTCAGATTAACCATATTGAATGGAAATGACATCATTTTGGTTTTCATTATCTCTTTTGTTGAAATATGATTCAAGACAATGAAAAACGTAGTGTCAACTCAATATGAAAACGAAATTCTCTTTATTATCATTTATAAAACAATTCTAGAAAATTTCAATCGTCAGAGGTGTAGTGTTAACTTGACGAGATACAAAATAGAGTTACACTATAAATAGGCAACCCCCAGCCTAATCTAGCTGGGGATTAGGGGGCAACATGATTCACGGGAAATATCTCTTTAGGAATTTCCCATTGATTGGCATCATGAGCCTGTCTCCTTGTTGATTGATGAGGCGATATGCTCCGTTCGAATAAACTGAGTCTATTACGAAGGGCCCTTCCCATTTAGGATTGAACTTCCCTTTGGTTTTGTGTGTCATCACCATGGGTCGTCTGTTGGCCAAGACCAAATCGCCTTTCTTGAAAGTTCGTTCCTTAACCTTTTTATTGTAGGCTTTGGAAATCCGAGCTTGATAGAGTTCGATCTGCTGCTTAGCTTGAAGTCGTTTGTCGTCTAGGGCTTTAAGTTCTTGCAGGCGCCGTTGATGCTTTTCTTCTTCTGTTAGCCCCGTCGTGATAGCGACTCTCAGAGAAGGAATCTGAATTTCTAGTGGTAATACGGCTTCACAGCCATATACCAGTGAGAACGGTGTAGCTCTTGTAGGGGTCCTCACCGTTGTGCGGTAAGCCCACAAACATTCGCCGAGTCTTTCATCCCAATCACGTCGACTCTTGGAAACGAATTTCTTGAGAAGTTTCACAATGGTTTTGTTGAAGGCTTCTGCAAGACCATTCGTCGGCGGGTAATATGCCGTAGATGCAACGCTCTGGATCCTGAATTTGTCACAAAACCTCTGGAACCCAAAACTGACGAATTGTGTCCCGTTGTCATAAACTATCCGCCTCGGGACTCCAAAACGGTAGACAACATGGTGTTTGATGAATTTGATTACGTTGGAAGTTTTGACTTCTTTCAACGGGATTGCCTCCGCCCACTTGGAGAAATAATCGGTCACAGCCAGGATGAACCGATGTCCTTTAGAAGTTGGAGGAGAAATTAGACCTACAATATCCATGCCCCATTCTTCAAATGGCCATGATACAGATGTGGGGTGTAAGTTTCCAGGCGCTTGGTGGATGAAATCCCCATGAATTTGACATGCATGACAACGTTTAGCGTAGTCAACCGCGTCTGAGAACATCTTCGGCCAATAATAGCCGATTCGCCGGAGGCGATCTCCTAGTTTAGCTCCGGGCTGATGAGCTCCGCACATTCCGTCGTGGGCTTCTTTAAGAGCTTCCCTTGCTTCCTTTTGAGAAAGACATCGAAGCAAAACCCCGTCATGGGATTTACGATACAAAGTCTGAGAGACTGCATCATAATAGAATCGGAGGGCCTTTCGTTTGATGGCGGCCGCTTCCTTAGGGTCATTGGGTAAAATTTCGTATAGGACATAGTCAATATATGGAAATCGCCAATCTCTAGACTCGAACTCTATGGAGGTCGTACAGACTTCCTCCGTCATTGTCTTGTCTGAGCTTTCCTCCTTAGGAATCTTGGAGGAGTATAGTTCATGTCCTGAGACTGGGGTTGTCGTTTCGATTCCTGGCGGTAATGCCAGCGAAGTTGCCAATGAAGCCAAAGCATCTGCGTAAGCGTTCTGGGCTCGTGGAATGTATTCGATAAAGAATCCCTCGAACTGCTTAGCTTGCTTCAGCACTGCGAAGTAGTATGGGATTAAGTCCTCATGACGTACTTCGTATTCCCCTCGGACTTGATTTACAATGAGTTGAGAGTCACCATAAGCCTCAAGATGCCGAATATTGAGTTCTTCGGCGAGTCGCATCCCTAGTAGCAAAGCATTATACTCAGCTACATTGTTGGTGCATGGTTCGATTAGGGATAATCCTCTTGGGATTATGTGACCGTTAGGAGAGACGAACACTACTCCTACTCCCGCAGTAATCGCTCCATGAGGATTTGCTCTGGATGCGCCGTCAAAGAATAATTTCCACACTGGGGTGGCTTCTTGAGCAATACAAGCTTCGGCGACTTCGTCGGGCAATTCTTCATACAATCTAGATGTCCCTGGCACCGGGTGATCGGCTAAGAAATCTGCCAGTGCTTGACCCTTGACTGCCTTTTGGGGCATAAATTGCATGTCGTATTGCGACAATAGGATGGCCCACTTTGCAAGCCGACAGTTCAGAGACGATGGTTTCGTCATCAGAACTCTCAAAGGATTCACCTTAGAGATGACATGAATTGTCTGTCCAACTAGGTAATGTCGCATCTTTTGAACCGCGAATACCAAAGCGAGACATTCTTTCTCGACCGGGTTGTACCGATGTTCGGCTCCCATCATGGTCCTACTTAAATAGTAGATGGCTTGCTCTTGGCCTTGGTCGTCATTCTGGGCCAGCAGCGCTCCCAGCGAATGATCCATAGCCCTCACATATAATAGGAATGGTTTTCCTGATATAGGGGCCACGAGAACCGGTGGCTGGGTGAGATACTTCTCGATCTCTTCAAATGCTTTTTGACATTCCCCATCCCACACAAAGGATACTCCTTTCTTCATGAGCTTCGAGAAAGGTTGGCAGCGCCCCGAAAGGTTAGATATGAACCTCCGGATGTAGGCTAGTCTACCTTGCAAACCTCGGAGTTCTTTGAGGTTCTTCGGCGGTGGCATGTCTTGGATGGCGCGCACCTTCTCTGGATCCAGAGAAATTCCCTTGGATGTGACAATAAATCCCAGGAATTTTCCACTTGATACTCCGAGAAATGATTTTGTTGGGTTCATCTTTAGCTGATGTGTCCGCATGATATCGAACATTGTCTTCAGATCTGCAAGATGATCACCCTTACCTTGGCTTTTCACCGCTATGTCGTCAACATAGCATTCTATCTTTTTACGCAGATGTTCGTGGAAGATAGTGTTCATTACACGTTGATAGGTTGCGCCTGCATTTTTTAGGCCGAAGGGCATCACTGTGTAGCAATACACCCCCAGCGGTGTTCTGAATGCAGTATGCTTCTCGTCGTCCGGGTGCATCTTGATCTGATTGTACCCAGAGAATCCATCCATAAAAGACATTCTTTCATATCCGCAAGTGTTATCGATCATAACATCCGTGATAGGAAGCGGGAATTTGTCCTTCGGGCAAGCTGCATTAAGGTCGCAAAAATCAATACATATCCGGACCTTACCGTTTTTCTTGGGAACTGGAACAATGTTAGCCACCCAGTCTAGGTGTTGTTCTTCCCTGACAAAGCCTGAGTCTATGAGCTTCTTTACCTCAGACTCAATTGCTTCCATGATCTCTGGACGAAACCGGCGTTGTTGTTGTTTAACGGGTTTGGCATCCGGATCAATGTTGAGACGATGCGTGGCCACTTTTGGGTCAAGACCAGGCATGTCTTCATAATTCCAAGCGAAGACATCTATATATTCTCGGATGAGAGATATAAGATCTTCTTTCTCGGATGATGATAAATCTTCGGCTATGAAAATGGGTTTAGGGTCTTGTTCGTCTCCCATGTTAACCTGGACCACTTTATCTTCAGTGGGTGGTTCGCGTTGTTCGAATCGCATATCCCACAAGATGTTAAGACGTTTGATCGAAGGATCGTCGGTTGATTCGACTAACTCTTCATCGCCCCCTGCATTCTCATCTGGGTGACTAGTTGAAACCATATTCACGGTCAGATTTCTAAAGAAAGGTCCGACACTGACATCAGACTCGTATGCAGATGTTCCGGATGAGTGGTCCCGACGCAGATGATTACTTATTTCATTCTCTGAGACAGCAGGAGGTGTGACAAATCCTAAACCCCTTCTAGTCTTTTGGTAGTAATCTGGGGGTTTCCCTTCGGGGGTTAGGGACATTCGGATTGGTGTTCGCCTTCCCTTCCCGAAGTTTAGACCCTGCTTTTCGTCAAAGTCATACCCCATTTGTTTCATTAACCGGAGGGAGTTAGGTTCGTGATAATGGAATTGAGGAACTCCATCGTCTTTCTCCGAGCTTCCTCGTTTGAGTTGTATCGGTTTGACTTTTCCGAAACAGATCGGCTTCCGCCCTTTCCTTTTGGATGGGACTTTAAAGAAGGCCTTCTGTGCATCCTCTATTTCTTCGTCTGAAACAAAAGACGACTTGATCGGCAATGTGAGTGATGCCTCTGTGCACAGTATGTGCCATGGGTTGGTACCTGCACTAGAATTATTCTCTATTTGTTTATTGTTAAGAGAGACATCAGACAAGTACGCTAAAATGAAATCTTCATTAATGCACCACTCGCCCCCATTCGGTACATCATTATTACTCTCACCCTGACCCATTACATCAAAGTTTAACTCCCAAGGACAGTCTTCGTCAGGATCTGGCTCGATGTCAGCTTCATTACCGCTATCTACATCTTCTTTCTCTTGGGATTCCAAATAGAAGACGGAGTCGGTGTGGAAGTTTTCTACTCCTCGGAAGGGGTATTTTTCTGCGATTAGGGTTCGCACTTCGCCCTTGTCATTGGCGTACTTCATAACCTGGTGCAGGGTGGATGGGACAATGCGGTTTGCATGTATCCATGGTCGTCCTAGCAAAAGATTGTAAGACGTGTCCGCATCTATGATGTAGCATGCTACCTCAGACTTGAGATCTCCGATCTGGCACCTGAGCTTGATCTTTCCCAGGGGTCGGGTACTGTTCACATTGAACCCGAAGATAGTAGTCTGGGTAGTGTGCAGTCGGTGCATAGGAATCCCTAATACCTGCATGACCCTATAGGGCATGATGCTGAGCGCTGAGCCCGGGTCAACTTGAACACGACTGATTTCCGAAGATCCAATATACCCTGTATAGTACAGTGGTCGGTCATGTTCGTGTTTGACCTGCATGTCTTCTTGTGTGAATGATATGCATGGTAGACTTCTTGCCGCTTGCAGGCATTGCAGACAGGTTTGATCATCGGAAGCCTCGGGAATCGGAGTGACTTGTGTAATAAAGCTCTCCGTATTCTTTAAAGCTTCGATCAGAGCTTCATTGGTAGTTTTAGATAACTTCAAGAGCTCGTATAAAGTGATTCTGGCCGGTATGTTGGCCAATTGTGCCATGACGTTGAATTGAAAGGGAGCACTTGACTCCCCGAGTTCCTGGTGAAGATTTTTATTGAACCGGAGCTCTTTTTGTTTGCCTTTGTCGACCGGCTTCTTCGGCACAGAACCCCCAGCGTCTTGGGGCTGTTCTTCCACCTCTTGAGCATTCTGGCCGTAATCCCTCAAGTAGGCTTTTCCTGACCGAGTGCCAGGGTTGTCTCCTGGATATGCTGCCAGGACAATCCTCTCCTCTTCTGAATCAGTAAGAGGTTTGATGTGGTCATCGTTTTCGGTAACGGAGGGGCTAATCATGTTGGAAGATTTAGCCTTGCCTCCCTTCTTTCTAGACGAGGTGCTCGTCCACTGTTGATCTCTAAGCAAGTCAGGGTGGACCCACATGATTTCCCCTTTTGGGGTGGTGAGGGGTACCAACCCCCTATCCTTCTGACTATGCAAGTCAGCATTCTTTAGGTGCATTTCTCCCTTGCAGATGGGTACAACACCATTCGTGGTTACCACCGGGGGAAAGTCACCAAATTGGACCGCTATCATATTAGTGGATACGGTCTTCTGCTCTGGCTTCAAGGTGAGCACATTAGCGTTTACCAAATTTTGCAAGATGTCTTTAAAGACATAGCACTTTTTGGTAGGGTGCCCCGGAAATCTGTGATAACGACAATAGTTGGGGTCATCCACTTTCCCTGCTTCATATGGTTTCCTGATTTCAGGCAACTGGAGCTTGTTGTTCTTTCGAAGCAATTGGAATAAGGTATCCACATGCTCTTCTTTGAATGAATATTGTTTGGGCGCTCTTTGCTGATTTGGCGTTTTGCCTTGCTTGTTCGGCGGCGGAACTCGCGTGTAGTCGGCTGCCAAAGTCTCCTTTCCCTTAGACCGCTGGGCATTTTGCTGATTGCGTTGCTGTTGCGGTTTGGGTTGTGGCACTTCTTCAGCTTTGACACGCGCCACTATCTCCTCTGCTTGTTCTCCTTGCGAAACTAGTTGTCTCCAGGAGCGACACTCTGCTACTCCCATCTGAGCGAGGAGTTGGGTCTACAGGTTGTGCCTGCACGTTTCAACCAGAGTTGATTGAGTCATACCTGAGGGGCATCGCAATGCCATGCTGCGGAATCTTTCTATATAGGTCTTGATTGACTCTCCTTTCCTTTGCTTAGTGGCAAGAAGAGTCGGGACGGAGACCTCTGTATCATCCTCAAAGAATCTGGCCAAGAATAGCCTTTCCAGATCCACCCATTTTTGGATAGATCCAGCAGGCAGCTTCATGAACCATTCGAAAGCGACACCTTAAGCGTACCAATGAATAACCTGGTCAGGATAGCATCATTCGCTACTACGTCTCCAGTTTGGGATTTGAAGTAGTAGATATGTTGATTCGGCGACCCTGTGCCATCGAAAGGTTGTAAGGTAGGGGCCTTAAATTTTGGTGGGTAGGGAGCTGTATCCCACTCAGCAGGGTAAGGCCGTACTACTCCCTCTTCGCGAAGCTCGCTTCTATTAGCGATTGTGTTGAGGCGAGCCTCTAGTTCATCCACCTTGGTGGATTGAGGGTGTAGTTCCTTTTCTATCTCCCTCTCACCTTCGGAAGAAGATCCCAGATTGTGAGTCTCACGATCTGAATGTTCGTGCACTCTTTGTTTTCCTTTCGAAGTTGTCTTCCGGGAAGACTCAGGTTTGTGGCCTTTTTCAGCGAGGAGCTGGGCCAACATATCCTTTAATTGGAGAAGTGTCTCCTGTTGCGCCTGGAGCATGACATGGTGCTCGTTCACCTTTTTGGCTATATCCTCGGGGCTTTCCGTCATGTAGGCAGAAACTCCTTGTGCTCCGACAGAGCTTGAAGATTGAGACTCGGCTATTGCCGAGTGTTCATCACTTATTGTAATGCCTTTGGCTAACTTTTGATAGTTAACCGGGCGAATAGCTCCTGTCCGAGTCCGAGTATTCCGATATACTCCTTCGAGTTGGTCACAAATTTCCCTAACAGTTGGGGAGTGACTTCTTTGCGACTCGTCGGAATCGGAATGCGAAGCTTTCCCTCGGCCGATCATGTTGATAGTGACCTGAGGGTACTCAGATTTCTTTTTGTGTCGGCGTTGTCGTTTGGCAGGCCTAACGACATTTGTTAACCTGTCGAACACAGATTGCCGAGGTGTAGATGTGCAGCAATAGCACTCCGAAAGAACCGCCGAAATAAGCCTCTCACATTGGCATGAATGAGCTGCTTGCATTGTCGGTTTTCCCTTTGACAGCAATTCCCGCAGGTCAGGAACTTGGGAGGGATTTTTCCCCGGGCTTAGAAGTGGAGATGGAACCCCCTGCCCTTGGGTAGGTGAGACTGGTTCTTGTCGAACGTGGATTTTGAAACCACGCTGATCTTTCTGAACCTGGCGGACCTCTTGAAGATCGCGTTCTCGAAGAACAGCACCAGAGTGGCGTTCTTGAAGATTAACGCGAGGGTCGCGTTGGGATTTGTAAACGTTAGGCCGAGGCCTACGTTTAAATGATGAAACAGACCCGCGATGGTCCTGTTTTGTTTGAACGCGCCCCTGGGGGTCGCGTTTAGTTGGTGAAACAGACCTGCGAAGGTCATGTTTTGTTTGAACGCGCCCCTGGGGGTTGCGTTTAATTGGTGAAACAGACCCGCGAGGGTCGTGTTTTGAGTGAACGCTTCCTTGAGGGTCGCGTTTGACAGCTTCCTTCTGAGGGCTGCGTTTTGAAGAGACAACGCGCCACTCAGGGTCGCGTTTCAGCTGAATTAGCCGAGGCTCATAGTTGGGCTCATTGCCACGAAGCGAGCGTTCTGTTTTGGGAACGCTAAGTTCGGCTGAAGTTTCAGGAACGCGATCTTCGCGTTGAGCCAACATTCGGCTCTCACGTAAGTGTGCTCGTCGTATGGATCTTCTCCGTCGGTGAGCGGCATTTTTCTTGGCTTGTTTCAAAGCCTTAGCAGCAGCGTTGTTGACGCATATGGAACTCGTTTCTTCCAGAGGCCGTTTGTGGCCCGAAGCATGCCTTGCTGACGCGGATGTGGGATCTTCCGCCAACAGAGCCAGTTTGAGTTCCTGGCCGAAGGAGAGGGCTTTCTTCGGCACTTCAACAACAGAATCGATCTCCTTAGAGATCTTACGGACACCATGCCTAGCCTTAGGGCTAAGCGATCCAGAGGACAAGGCCTCCTCGTATTTCGCTTGATCAAACTCTACGACGAGAGTTTCTACAGTCGTTCCCATGAGGTGGACGTCGGACTGCGCCACCACTTCTTCATCGGAAAAGCTAGTCCCCAGCGGAGTCGCCATCTTTTGTATGTTGGAAAAATCGTAAAGAAGAGAATAAAGAAAATTTGACTTTGATTCATTTGATCTCGTTTACAACTTGATTACAAAAGAGAAGAAAACGAATCTGGTTTTCTCCTTTGTTTAAAACTGGGTTCTTCTTGGTAGCGATGGAGTGCCTCCTTCGATTGCTTGCGTCGAATTTGCTCTCCGTTGACGATCTGACCGTCTCTTGTCTCGTGGGAACGATGAACTTCTGCGGGAAGTTTTATACGTAACTCTTTAATGAGTTTAAGGACTCTGAATGAGTTAAAACTCTGTAGATAGAGTTGTTAGAACCGAAAATTCGGTTAATGATCAAGCTATATTCTGTTGTTGAAGAATCTTCCCAGATTTGATCTTCTGAGATCGATTTAAAAATCCTATCTCCAAGGATTTCGCTGCTGCTGTTGAATCATCGAACCAGGGTGGTTGAGATTCTCCAGAATTCGATCTCTAGAGTCCAACCAGTCCGCCAGTCAGCCCTTAACTCAGTTGAGTTTGTTGAGTTTATATAGGGAGATTAGGGGTGTAACTGCCCTCTAAATCCGCTCCTACGTGGGCGTGATTTCCTCAGATCGTGGGAAACAGTTCTGAAACCGTTCGACTTGTGTTTGAACAAGTCAAACGCCCAATCTGGCGTTCAGAACCCAACTTCGCGTCTTAGAATTGTGACGCGAAGGTCGGTGTTAGCTGAACATTGATGAACGCGAGGGTCGCTCGCGTTTTGATTTGTTCCTTGCTTGAAAACGCGGGGGTCGGTATGAGTTGAACCTTTATGAACGCGAGGGTCGCTCACGTTGAGTTGTGACTTGGAAACGCGGGGGTCGCCTGCACTCCCATAATTGTAACGCGGGGATGACTTCCGCGTTTTAGAAGGAGCTAGTTGATTTGTAACTTCTTCTGTAAGGCGTTGCAAAGACTGTTGTTCTGTAATCCTCGCTTTAGCTGTTGTGGAGTGTGAAAGTCGTCAGATTGTAACTTTCACTATAGATTGTGAAAACTACTGAATAGAGTTTCCATCAGTTGTCGGAAGTGTCGTCGAATTGTAACCCTTCTCGATATGTGAAAAGTCCTCCATTTGCAGTTTCTTCGCTTATCGGCCCGAAAACTATTTGATTATAGCTTTCGTTGTAGGAGCTTAGACGGGAATCAACATCCATAGTGTCTTTTAGACGAATATTTGCCCACAGCTCTCTACCAAGCAACTCACCAACTAAGTCCAACCTTTTATTTCTAAAATCATTACACTGCTCATCAGCATCTCTATTAGTCATGCTGTTGTCGTAGCCATCAAGATCAATCATCTCAGAAATGAGGTTGTGTTTGCGGTGATCGTGGAAGTCGTTTGATTGTGACTTCCTGTTATCGGGGCTTGTTTTAATTAGCTATCCATTGTGATTTTTAGACAGCCTACAGTACTGCGTAGATCCGACCGGATCTAGATCGCGCGGTGGTCAACGGATAAACCCCGACGCAGGCGAAGAATCCACGCAAGCGAGTGACCGTAAAACAGGAGCTCGTGATTTGTTCGACAAGAAAGGAGAAAAGTTGTAATTTTTATTTTTTTATTTGATTTTCATTGTAATCGGATCTTATAAAAAGACCGGATCTTTGTAACCAAAAAACAGTTATTTAAGATGGCAATGGAATCGATGAAGAAAGATACGATTTTTCCCACAAACAATCTGGCGACCACAGTGGGAGCCGCCGATCTCGCTGCCGAGATCGAAGCGTCGCAGCCGCGGATCTCAATCCCGGTCGTGGAGGAGGTCGAGTATGAGTTCGACCAGCAGAAATTCGAGGAGTACCTGTCATCCTCGTCCGGATCTACCCCCCCCCCCCGCAAGTCCAAAAAGTTCTCCTCTAGGAGAAAAGCTCGTTGGTATGAAGATGTAGAAAACACCAACGAAGATCTCGCCCCGTTTGATGCCAAAGTCGTATCGGGTGAGATTCCCCCAACCTCCAACCAGGTCAGATCTGCTCTGTCCAACTCTTTCGCCGCTGAGGGCGTGGTGACTCTCTCAAAGAGATCCCGCCAGAGACAGCGTCAACGCCTAGCGCGACAATACGCGAAGACAATGGAGTCTGTTGACGGAGTCCGCTACAAGGCGGATCTGAAGAACAGAAGAGGCAAACAGCCTCAACAACCGATGAACGGTAGCTCTTCCAAGCCGCCAACGATGGAATGGATCCGTGTCAAACGAAATCGTTCGACGCTTGAGGAGCGCATTCGCAAGCGCCGCGCACTGTTAGCGCAGGCATGGGCTCAAATCTAAGAAGCCCGTAGAAGGCTGCAAAAGGAAGTGGCCAAAAAACCGCCACCAACCCGCCAAATATGGAGGCCGAAGTCTGAAGCGGCGATTCAGCCTCCAACACAAGGTCAACCTCCGGCAAACCAACCTAAGTCGCCGGTAGCTGCTCCGGGAGATCTCGCAAAACCATCCCGAGGAAGGAGGTCGGTTTTGGAGCGCCTCGGTCCACTTCCCAAAGCTCCAGTTCAAGAACGTTTGGGCCCAATCAAGAAGCCCCGAACGATTCATCATGCTGGGGGTCGCCACAACCCTCAACATGACAAAGAGATCATGGCAACTACGCGCACCAGTTTGCGCATTGAAGTCCAGGAGCCCACCGAGAATTCACGCCCACAAAGGCATGTTTCGAGACGCGTGACTCTTAAGAGCCCAAAGAAAACAGTTCATCCTCAGAAGGAAACATGTTCATCTGATGATGACAGCGTTATACCTGAGAAATCGTGCCAACACACGATAGGTTACTCCGACCTTCAAACCGACGAGTTATACTATCGTGTTGGGGGTATGGGTAAAACCAGAAAAAGGAGTCCTCGAAAACCAGAAACTCAGTGCCCCTGTTCCAAACTCATTCAGGCAGTATTGTCTGAGTGCAGATGCACCAATGCAGTCCCCGAAAGAGTTTCGGTTTTCGAAAGACTCAGTACCAAAACGCCAAAACCAAGGCCTAGGCGTTTCCGATGAAGAAGAACGGTGGTGGAAGATGGAGAGTTTCCAAGGGTCACCACTAATATGACCAGCAAAAGGACATCGACACAGGGTAATCCCGAGTCGATTCCGGAAATACCTCGGCGTGTAACTCGTCTGTAGTCCGGAGCCATTATACGAGCAACTTATGGTAGGGTTCGGACAAGATTACCTTCAGAAGATGAAGAATCGGATGCCTGCTCTGCAATCGCATCAGATAATACAGTGTCCAGCGAAGGATAACCCCGCGAGTCATTCATGATAAGCGCGGAACAAGTGGCCAAGATGCTCGAAGAGGCCATGGCCAAACAACAGGAGAGCTTCAGGTTCGAGATGCAGATGGCCATGCAGAATATGAGAGAAATGCATGACCAGCAGATCCAAGCACTGACAAACCGACAAGGCGAACCAAGTCGTCGTAACCAGGTTAATCAGGAAGACGACGACGCACATGCGGATGAAGCTCACAATGCCAATAATCCTCCCGTCAATGCAGGGGGTGGCATCGAGGATGCTAGTCATAACGCCACACTTCCACCTCAGAGTCGTGCTAACGAAAATACAGGTGAAAGTTTGAAGATTAAAAACCTCGAGAGCAAAATCAATACATTGATTTCCGCTCAAGAGACGAAGAAGACGGGCATTCCTTGTCCATATCCAAGAGAGTGGGAATCAATCCCGTATCCGGCGAAGTTCAATTTAATTAACTTCACGCCGTTTGATGGGAAGGGTTCACCCACTCAACATGTGATTTACTTCAAATCACACCTAGGGGTTATTTCTGGTAATAAGCCTCTGATGGTACGGTCCTTCGTTGGCACTCTTCGTGGAACCGCCTTCGATTGGTATCGCCGCCTTAAGCCAGGTAGCGTGAATAGCTGGGACGACATGGAGACTAAATTCCTCACCAACTTCTTCGATGACGACACCGAGATATCCATCGGGTCGTTGCTTGACGAGAAACAGAAAGACGGGGAATTAGTTGATACCTTCGTCAAAAGGTTCCGGAACAAGGCGATGAACTGCCGAGACCCGATCACTAAGGAATTCATTCTCCATACATGCCACAACAACCTCGCATTGGACGTGTTAGAAGCAATGGGGACAGCACCGTCCAACTCTTGGAAAGACTTGAAGGTGCGCGGTGAACAAGCCGAACGCTTCCTCCGAAGGAAGAAGGCCGAGAGGAGCCAATCGACGACTAATCCTCCGAACTCGAACTTCGTCTCCCGTGGTAATGGCAAGACACCTGCTGCGGCTATTGATGCTAATCAAACGTCGCAACAATAACCGTGGAGACAGCAAAAGACTTCGGATCAGAGACTCTAAAAAGAGTATTCCTTCAAGGACGAAGACGTTCCAGCCATCTTCGAATTCCTCCTTGAAAACAACAAGATCAAGCTACCACCTATCATCAATCAGGAGGAAGCTGACAATACTGCGGATCCAAAGTACTGTGCGTATCACAGGAGGATCCTTCATCCCACTAAGGATTGCTTTACTCTCAAGAATAGCATCCAAACCTTGGTTGAAGCCGGCGTTATATCGCTCAATTAAGTCGAATGCAGACTCCGAAGAGTATATGAGTATAAATTGCTTCTCAATCCTCCGACCGGTATAAGAGGTTAAACTGCTCCCTGATACTCTAATAGGTATATGAGTCTAAACTATTTCCTTTCTTCCACGGGAAGTTCCTGGAGTGTGTCATGCGTGGTATTCTTAAGGATAACCCGATTATGCAGCCGATACGATGATAAACCCAGTTTCGTAAGAAAAGCTGGGGGTGGATAATTCATGTAACGGGAAGTTCCTAAAAGAATGTTACATGTAATTTTCTTAGGGATAACCCGATCATTACAAATAAAGTGATAAGCACTAAACCCACCGTTTACCTGGTCAAACCTTAGGACCACAACCAAAATCCCCTCTCGATTCCTCTAATGAACGAGAGGTCCACTTTCAAATCAAGTGATCAAACCTTCCTATAGTTAGGATCACCTCAAACTCCCGCTTGGTCAAACCTTCCTACAGTTAGGGCCAAAACCAAAATCCCCTCTCGATTCCTCCAATGAACGAGAGGTCCAGTTTCAAATCGAGTGATCAAACCTTCCTATAGTTAGGGTCACCTCAAATCTCCCACTTGGTCAAACCTTTCTACAGTTAGGACCACAACCAAAATTCACTCTCGATAAACGAGAAATCCATCTTTAGTTCGGTAATCAAACCTTTCGACAGTTAAGGTTATCCGAATCTTTTCGATTCTCGAAGTGGAGATCACACTCTTAGTTTCACCTTTCCGGATTCTGGGGGTAGAGATCCCACCTCGAGTCTTCTTTCCAACTGGAGATAGAATATAAAATTCTTCCTCTTCAGTGTTAGGAGATAGAATATAAAATTCTTCCTCTCCCGCATCGGGTTTGTCTTTGCCCCAAGAGAAGACTCCGCTTTTTCAAACTCCTAGAATCTGTGCTTCACACGTATAGGAAGTTTATCCCGAATCCTAAGCAGGGATAAGTCTGCGCCTAACACGCGCTGCCGGTTTAGTCTTTCTCCGTAGAAGAAGACACCAGATTTCGATTCTGGGGTATTCTATCCTGAAACCTAAGCAGGGATAAGTCTGCGCCTAACCCGCGCTGCCGGTTAGTTCTTAACCGCTAAAAAGAACACCCGTCCACATATTCAACATTGTGGCAGGTTGTTATTAATAACACTAAAATCCATGCCTTACACGCATGGGGAATTTCATCCTGAATCCTAAGAAAGGATATGCCGACGTCTAACACGCGTCGCCGGTTTAGTCTTTGTCCGTAGAAAAAGATACTAGAACCTGATTCTGGGGACCTTTATCCCGAAGCCTAAGTAGGGATAAGTCAACGTCTAATACACGTTGCTGGGTAGCCTATTCCCATAACAATGGCGAAGTCTACGTATTCGAAGTCGTAGCACAAAGTCTCAGAGGATTCACTATCTTAGCACAACGTTACATGCGGAACGGATTTAAACAATCCGCATGCTAGCCCGACTCAAACGGTAGTCGGTAAAGGCTAATCAAATCCGTTGAAGGCTGGGGGTTAGCCAAAAATCCTAAAGTCAACGCCTAACACGCGTCACCGGTTAGCCTATTCCCGCAACAAATGGTAAAGCCTATGTATTCAACATCATAGCACAAAGTCTAAGGGAGTTCATTCCTTTAGCACAACGTCACATGCGGAACGGACTAAAACAATCCGCATGTAAGCCCGATTCAAACGGTAATCGGTAAGAGCACGTCAAATCCGTTGAAGGCTGAGGATTTGCCAAAAATCCTAAGTCAACGTCTCATACACGTCGCTGTTTAGTCTTTTCACAGGAGAAAGACGAAGTCTACGTATTCAATATCGTAGCACTAAAAGGGTTAACTCTTTTAGCTTAACGTCACATGCGGAACGGACTTAAACAATCCGCATGCTAGTCCGACTCAAACGGTAGTCGGTAAAGGCTCATCAAACCCGTTGATGGCTGAGAATTTGCCAAAAATTCCATAAATACGAGTCATTGATGTATCAACCCTGTAGATTGGTCTCGTGACTCGAGTATCTGCCACGCTCTAATTCCTTAAGAGCTTAAACTGTGTATACTCCAGCAGACGTACGAGTATAAACTGTGTCGAACGCCGGACAACACGTCACAAGGAAGCTCAAACGCCAGACAACGCGTCACAAGGAAGCTCAAACACCGGACAACGCGTTGCAAATGAAGATTCAACGCCAACAATCGATGGTCAGTTCTATGTTGAAACAGCAAACTCGAGCTAAAAAGTCAGGAAATCAGGAATTGACTTCAAGTTCAAAATTCCGACAGATGGTCAGACAATAAATGCAGCACCGGAACCCTTACAGACATTCGACAAAGCACCGAATAGCCTGGAGGACTGAAGAAATCAGGAATAGAAGCCATTCCAAATATCCCGTCGTAACTGATTGAAGGATGGGACAATCATATCCAAAGTATTCCAGACTCTTCTATAAAAGAACGAGGCTGAAATACTATGGAGGGGGTATCTGTAGGCGTATAAAACTGCCTATAGGTCCCTTAACACAGCTCGACGATGTCAATTCGACAAACCAACCATCGGGCGACGTACGCAAACACGATCGTTAGTCCACAACACCGAAGCCAAGCGATACGCGACGAAGCGGATTAACGAGGCTACAAGGCTAACGAACCACACGCAAACAACGGAATAAATCCACTCGCGTGCGGAATCAAGCTAACAGTTGAGGAATCAACGAGTCATCCAACCAAGAGCGGACTCGAACGAATCACGATCGATTTAAGATCAATTTCGGACTCAAATTCAAAAGTGGATTTACTGCCAAACCAGGAACCGGATTTACTACCAAATCAGGTCAACGAATCAGGTCCGAACAAATCAACCACAGAACCGGAAAACGGAAAACGACGAAACCAATACCAAGAGGGGCTCGGCCGAAGCCGAGCCACCTCAAGGTGGCTCGGCCAAAGCCGAGCCACCTCAAGGTGGCTCGGCCAAAGCCGAGCCACCTTGAGGTGGCTCGGTGGTTCGGCCACCTGTGCACGGGCACAGTGAAGGTGGCCTATAAATAGAAGGGCTTGGGCTCATTTTCAAGGGTTGGAAAATTTGGAGAGGCGAAGCTCTGCTGGATTCAAGACTCAGATCTAAAAAAGATCCAAGCTTTGGGACTTCGAGGACTCGCTCTTCCAGATCCGGTACTCAGCGATCGTCTACGCCAAATAAGGCAAGAGTTCGAAAGGGATCGGATCTCAGATCTACGCAGGCGTACTCCGGATCAAAGCTTGGTCTTTGATCCCGAGAATCGGGTGATTATTTCCTTAGTGAAATAATCCCCCCCGGCTATTATTTCCTTCGTGAAATAATACCCGTCGTACTGCGTAGATCTGACCGGATCTAGATCGCGCGGTGATCAACGGATAAACCCCGGCGCAGGCGAAGAACCCACGCAAGCGAGTGACCGTCAAACAGGAGCTCGTGATTTGTTCGACAAGAAAGGAAAAAAGTTGTAATTTTCATTTTTTTTATTTGATTTTCATTGTAACCGGATCTTATAAAAAGACCGGATCTTTGTAACCGAAAAACAGTTATTTAAGATGGCAATGGAATCGATGAAGAAAGATATGATTTTTCCCGTGAACAGCTCTGTTAAATTTGATCTACATGTTCTTAAACCCAAACACACCAATTTTGGGGTGAACCCGTCATGTTTTGACCCTTTATCCACTCACTGCAATTTTAACGGTTTCGAATGAATAGAACTTTTTACACGGCTCAACGAATGGTCAAAACACAATGAGTTCACCCTAAAATTGGTGTGTTTGAGTTTAAGAACGTGTAGAACAAGTTCAACGGAGCGGATAGTAAAAAATTTAGGAAATGATGTGATTCTAGGTCGCGTCCTTAGGTGGGAGCCTAGGGTGTCACCTTAGATTCACCTTTCCCATATATATATATACATATATATATATATATATATATATATATATATATATATATCCACAGGACCACATATATCTTGAAAATGAATGAAGAAAACCACACAAATAAAAATCATATTAATAACTCACACGCACCCACTATTTTCAAAACCATCATTCTCCTTTTTCCTTTGTACTTAAATTGTATAATATTCATTGCGATGAGGACTCACATGGGTCCTCTGCTTACCTTGAACGTCTAACAAAAATAATAATATACTAAGTTTTGTAGTTAGTTAATAATGAGATCTCATCACTATGAACAAACTAAGTAAAGATTAATAATTTTTAATAATATACTATGTTCTCCTATTTCCACTACAAACTTGTTAGTTATTTATTCCTGGCCCCAAGAGATTTTCAAAATTAATCATCTATTTCATAAAAAATTTAAAAATATTTAAATAAAATTATGGAAAATATAACAATCCATGTTTTTAGATTTTAACTTAAAATGAATCCAACTTATTTTATAGTAAGAAAATAAACAAAAAAAAATTTTATATTTAACCACGTGTATTGCACGTGCACAAGAACTAGTACAGATAAATGCAGCATGCTACACAAAACTCTTCACCCCCTTCAGTTTTATATATTTAGTCAATCGAAAAAAACTGTCAAAAAAACCACAAAAGCATGGTAAATTTGTTACCACCCTTTACATATGAAATAGGCTAAATGGTACGGGAATAAATAGAATCCAAAGTTACAAGCGCATAACTATCAAGTTATAGTATAGAAAATATAATCCCACGAGGAAGATATTGTAGGAGATAATCAAAATTAGTTTTTAAGCTGTGTGTGTGTTTGTGACAATTAGGAGTGATAGAAGTGGTTGTGGAAGGATATAAAGAAAGTGGTTGTGACTACATGCTAATAAAACAAAATTAGATCAAGAGGGGAGAAAGAAAGATGAAAAAATAGAGGAAAATAAATCAAGAAACAAATAAAGAAAATTTAAGAATAAAGAGAAAAATCAAGAAAGTAAAGCGATGGATGATTCAATTAGTGATATGAGGAATCTAGAATTGAATCCGCTAGTCAATTTTTACTACTTAGAAATTATGAACTATTATCTTTTTATCACATTTTACTCAAGATTTATTAAGCATAAACTATCAAACCACTTAAGGAAAGCATAATCTATCAAATTATCATCCAAGTAAAGTTAACATTCATGAAAAGAATAACGACTGGATAATTCTAGAATTCATAAGCATAACCTATCAAACCACTCAAGATAAGTATAGGTTATCAAATTCTTCTTCTACTATTTAGTTCTCTAGTTTATTACCCTAAACATGATCATTTTAAGCACAAGACAATAATTCATAAATTATAAAAGAAATCAAACTAGTTTTATATTATTTTATAATTCCTACAAGAATTAATTCAACATCTTAGAAAATAAAAATCAAAGAAATAAAATCTAGACTAGAGAGAATAAAAGAAAGAGAATGAAAATAAGAACTAACTACAAAGAGAAAAATAAGAATAAAAATTAAAGATCTAACCTATGAACAAAAGAAAATAATATAAAAGAAAATCTAAACTATATAAGAATATAAATCTATACTACAAAACAAAAAGGCAAATGCAAAATAAAGACATGAAAGTAAATTCACTTTATGATGCATCAAAATAAATCTAAAACAAGAGGGTTCTAGCCCCTTGAATATCTAAAATAAGAAAAGAAAATATTACAAGAAAATAAAAGATAAAAGAGAAAATTTACATTGCAAGAGGGTTCTAACCTCTTGAAAACAAACTTTCATCATTATCTTCATCTTCATCTTCATTTTTATCATTAAATAAAGAGAAGAAAGGAAAAAATATGAAGATGTGAATTTTTTTATTAATTGTAACAAAGTTACAAATTTTAGAAGGTCTTCTCAATTAAGAGTAATCTTCCTCTCCATATGGAGGTATTACAAAAAATTTCACACTCAAACCCCTCATCCTCTACCCCTATTTATAGCCTACAATAATGAATGAAAACCCTTGGATATTGCGTGGTGATCAAAGATTAAGTCTCATCCAGAATTTTGTTTCTGTTACAAACCAATCGGTTGACCAAATGGGTGTCGACCGATTGACCAATTAGTTGGTCGACTGATTGATTTGCAACAAATTTAATTTTTTTGTTAATTTCTTGACCAGATTTCTTCATTGATCATTAAGCTTTCTTGGGCCGTATTTTGTCTTCATATTTGGGTTTCAATAAATGGTAAAAAATTAGAAAAATTAATTCGTTTAGGCCTTTATTCATTAATCCTTCATTATCCTGTAAATTAAGATAAAGCACATTCATTAGTGATATTTTTATTCAAATAAAATAGATAATAAGGGTATAAAATGTAATGAAAATGTGATTAACACTAAATATCAAAACACCCTCCCTTAATTTTTCAGAAACTGTCTTCCCCCACAACCCCTACGTAGCCCCCTCCCCCCAACCGCTTTCTCCCTCCTCTGTCCAAAAGAAAAAAAAAAGAAAATAAAACCAAGTTTGGGACTATTAGAAAAACCTCTTTAAAGGTTAATATGTTATCAAAAAACCCATTCTAACACTGTTAACTACGACTTTCATCGGGAAAATATCTCACAAGTAATTTTTACTCATCCATGTGAAAATTGTGGTTTTCTGATATTATAATCTGTTAGGAGGGTTTTCTAATAAAATCTTAAACTTAAAGAGGGTTTTTGTGACATTTTTAAAGTTGTTGCAGGTTATCAAATAGTTATCCAAAATTATAGGAGATTATTTAGCGTATGAAATATTGGCGGTTCATGCTCCTTCCTTATTCTCTTGTTATATCAACTGAACTATTTCATGGTGCTCTAGACAAAATTTACATGTTTGTTTAATTGGCAAAATTATGTAACTCTCAGTAAATGCCATAATCCATGGTGGCAAATCATTCTAATAGATACGAACTCGTGGGTAATAAACAATAGCCTACAGTTGTTGGAGTAACTTTTCTATCAAAAAATTACAATTAATTTGACAAATGTATCAAATCTTGATGTAACTTTTATATCAAAAAATGACAGGCATTTGACAAATGTATTAAATTACGGTCAATTTGACCAACATTAAACGTTTTATCAAAAAATCAACCTCCTCCTTCTCTCCTCTCTTAGACCCAACATATTCATAGAAAATTTAAAGAAAGTTAAGAAGATATGTGATTGGAGAAAGAGGGAGAGGAGGAAGTAAGAGTGGGGATATAAAAAAGGAGGGAGAGAGAGAGAGTGGTAGATAGAAGGGAGAGGTTGAGAATGGAGAGGAGACCAGGGTGGAGAAGATGGTGAGGAGGAGATGGTGAGAAGGGATGAAGAGAGGAGTTTTTTTTTTAATTTGAGGGAGTAAATCCAAAAAAGTATGTGAGATTAAGGGTCTATATGAAAAAAATCTTTTAATTTTTTGCCTAAACTAACGACAAATTTTATGTTTTCGGTCGGATAGATTTACTTGTCGCCATATTTGTGAGTTTTTAGGTTAGAGAGTTTTTTATGTTAGTTTTTTAGGCTAGCTAAAGTGACAAGGTGACGTTAGTTTTTAGGTCGATCTGGTGTTTTAACCGTTTAAACCAAAAATCCACTAATAGAAATCTGAAACCCGTAAGGGTGAATTGCATAAAAATGTCCTACAGTTTCCAATTTTATCACTTAATTAAATGGCCTCATTTGTAGAAAGTTTCAAATAAATGACTCAAAGTTTTAGAAGTTTCAACTAAATGAGGTTGCGGATGGGGGCTTAAACTAATAGCAAATTTATATTTTGGGACGGATAGGCCTACTTGTTGCCAAATTTGTGAGTTTTTAGGCTAGAGTGTCGTTGATGTCAGTTTTTATGGCTAGACTAGTAACAATGTGTCAGTCTTAGGTCAATCTGGTATTTTGACCGTTTAAACCAAAAGCTCACTAATAGAAATCTAAAATCCATAAGGGTGAATTGCATGAAAATGACCTAAAATTACCCATTTTATCACTTAAATGACCTTAGTTATGAAAAGTATCAAATAAATAATCCAAAGTTTTTAAATGTTTTCAACTAAATGACCTATAGTTTGAAACCGTATTCTTCTGTTGGAATATGCTGTGAATATTACGATGTGAGGTATCACGTGACAATATAGGCTCATTTAATACCCTTGACATGTCATTTATTTACACCACAGCGGTGCTATTTGGCTCGCTCCCCACAACTTGCGCCCAACTCGTAAGAGAGAGGAACAGAGGGTGGGCCCTAGCTGTGGAGCCCAACCCCCTGTTCCTCTCTCTTGCGAGTTAGGCGCGAGTTGGGGGGGTGGGGGGGGGGGGACGAGCCAAATAGCATTTTGGTTTACACCCGTCTCTCCTATGTTATTATATTTATCTTCTTCTTCTCCTTAATTTAAACCAAACCTAAAGCTAACATTTTGACATTGTTTCTCCTCTAGTAAAGGGGTGTTTGTTTCAAGTCCTATAATTTTAGGATATGGATTTCACCATGAGATTTGAAATCCATAGGTGTTTTGTTATGTGTTGAGATTTCTAAAATGTTATTTGTTTCATTAATATTTTGGGATTTGGGATACTACAATTTGTAATATTTTATTTGTTTCAAACTCAAATTGTAGCATTACCAAGTACTAAAATTTTGTAATATGATGAATATGCTATCTTGGTGAGGTTACCTCCCACAAAAGAGAAAATTAAGATTTGTCAAATCCTCTCCAATTGAAAGGTAAGCACACCCATTTATGGGATTTGTTAAAATCCGATTTGCTAAAATCCTCTCCAATTGAGAAAATTTGACAAATTCTAAAAATTGAGCACTTTTTGCACTTTTGGGATTCAATATTCTAGAAATTTTTTTAAAACAAACACCGTATATGGAATCCCAAAATATAAAAAAACTCACTTTTTGATTCCTAAACTTGTAATCCATACCAAATTCCAAAATTTTTGATGAAACAAACACCCCCTAAATGTAGGTCAATATGAAGTCAAACTCAAGATCTCAAAGCTCTGCATCAAGCATTGAGATGGTTGATGAGAAAGAAGTAAGGGCTTGCTGTTGTCAATCTATGGCTCCCCTTCAAACATCTTGAACCAAGAAAATTTTGATAGGAGGTTCTTAACTACCCAATTGTAGGGTCTGGATCCAAATGTAAGTATTTTAAATGGAAATATGACCTTTTTCCTCCACAAGCTCAGTTTGTGATCAACAAGCTACGTGAGAAGAGCTTATACATGATTTGAAGAATGAGGGTGGACAGAATTTGGTAATATTGGAGGAGAAAATGAGAGAAAGGAAGCAAAAACTAATACGAGATTGATGGAACTTGAAGCATAAATTACACTTATCTTGATTTAAAA
This sequence comes from Asparagus kiusianus, assembly GCA_022839385.1. Classification (NCBI taxonomy): domain Eukaryota; kingdom Viridiplantae; phylum Streptophyta; class Magnoliopsida; order Asparagales; family Asparagaceae; genus Asparagus; species Asparagus kiusianus. The sequence goes on from BQKN01066415.1 coordinate 199,758, forward strand.
TTGAGACAATGAGGTTGGAGGTTGAGCATGGAGCTCAATTGAGATTTTTAATGCCCGGTTAATTTGGGGAAGATGAAGCACTGGACTTTTTTCACCCCTCAACAATAATTATTCAGAGTGATAAAATGAATTAAGGAAAAATTGCTTCAAGACCACAAATTCTAAGTTCCAATGTGTCTCAGCCCCTCCTATTTTCACCAATGTGCTGTAGCCCCCTTTTTTTTTGAAAAAATTGTGCTCAGGCCCCCTCCAGCTCATGTCAGCTCATGATTTGACGCAGATCCTCCTAAAATCCCAATTTTACCCTTTCTCTTTCTCATGTCAGCTCATGCCAGCTCATGTTAATTAACTATTATAGATAACATGTTAACTATTATAGGTAACATGTTAACTATTACAGTTCACACATTGAGCTCAAAACGAAAATCATTGGCACCTCCTTCTCCGCCCCTATTGGCACGCAGGCCGCGTCCAGCATCTCCGCCAAGCCCAATGACCGCCGCTGCCCACGCGAAGTTCCTCGGCGTTTGAAATTACCTCATGTGCTCTTCACTCCCCCCCTTCTTCTTCTTTTTCACCCTATAGTTGTGCCCACTTTGTATAGAGTGGGGGAGGGAGGCGACGACGCTCGGGAAGGCGTCAACGACGGAGCGGGGAGGGAGGCGGAGACACTTGGGAAGGCGTCGACGACGGAGCGGGGGAGGGAGCCAGAGGCGCTTGGGGGAGGGAGATGGGGGAGGGATGCAGCGGAGCGGGGGTGGAGGAGGAAGGTGTAGGGAAGAGGGTAAAATCGGGATTTTGTAAAAAAAAGTGCATTGAAACTTGGGGGAGGTGAGCTGGAGGGGTCTAGACACAATTATTTCAAAAACATGGACTGCAACACATTGATGAAAGTTGAAGGGGTTGGGGCATAATGGAACTTGGAATTTGAGGTTTTGAAGCAATTTTTCCTTTATTTAAAACTTTTTATAATGATCATTTAATAAGTGATAAAAGGAGAAACCTCAGTTCATTTTTATGCAATTTAACCAATCCCTAAACGTACTCCCCCCCCAGCTTGTAACCCATTTTCAGCTTCTCCAAGGTCTTGAGGGGTATTTTCGTAAGTTTTAAACTAAGAGTGTCTCCAACTATGATTTCAAGATCTAACTTAAAAACTAAGAGATCAATTTATAATAAGCCTACAGCTTCGGTGCTCCATAAAGATTTGTTGGAGCACCGGTGGCATATCTGTAAATAATTTCCTTAAAAATAGCTCTCATATTTCTAGGTAGATAGATTTGGCGGTTAGGAGGTGTTTCACACCCAAAATTGTAATTAACTATATGTAAAAAGGTTATTTTAGGAAATACAATTTAGGAGAGAAACAGAATTTATGATTAGTTAGAATTCTCCGATTCACGTTACAATTTTTTACCGCGTTATCAAGTCATGCTCCGCACTTTCCTGTAGAAAAAAAAGCTCCTCTCTTAAAGATAACGCTCCGCACTCTCCGTCTCCAAAAAATCTCGTGAAGGGAACGCCATGAAAGGTGCTCTCATCTTATTCTTTAAAAAAAAAATTTAATTACATAATATGATGTGGTGGCTTTAGTTGCATCAACTTATGTTTAAAATTTTTTAATTATTTAGTTTGATGCAGTCGCTTTCGTTGCAAATGATGTAGTTGCGCGCTTCGTTGCTTTCGTTGCAGATGATGTAGTCGCTTTCATAGCAGCAACTTACGTGTAAAATTTTTAATTATATAGGATGATGTAGTCGCTTTAGCTACTAAATTAAAAACATAATCTCCATGTTTATAAGCTAATTAATCAAGCCAGCTAAATTTTTTTTCTATAGAAGTTCTTACAGTTTGCATGCATGCACTATCTCTATCACACATGAACACTATAGAAGTTCTTCCTTCTCTCTCTGATTTCTTGTCTTTTTTTTTCTTTTTGTGTGGCGGAGCAAAGGCGGTGATCCCCTTGGCTAATTTTTTTTCTTTCGCTGCGTTTAGTTAGCAGTTTAGGATAGAAAGCAGGTAGAAAGTTAATTTTAAAATACTAAAATACCCTTTTGTTATGTTAGCTCATTTGTTATTTTTGTTAATTTAAAATTTTTTAAAAAAACTATTTTTGAAGCACGGAAGCAAACCTCTTATAATAAAGCACTGTGTTTTCCAGCAGTAATTTTTTCTCTCATCAGACAAGCGCCCTCCTCTGTCTCATTCACCACGTCAAACAAAAACGCTAGGGGGAAAAAAAAAAGCCCTCAAATGCCAAAGAGGAAGAAACCTGGTCCCAGGCCCCGCCATCGCCGATCCCAAACCATGGCTCATTCATCCCCTCTCCAAACCCTAGAAGAAGAAGAAGAAGCAAGCGATCAGCACCAAACCCTAGAAGAAGCAGCGACCGACCAACCCCATACCCTAGAAGAAGAAGAAGCAACCGATCAAGCGGAAACCCTAGAGGAAACAGCAACCGATCAACTTCAAACCCTAGAAGAAGCTTATCAAGAAGAAGGATCAGCTGCTGATTCCATCAAAGAAGTCGAAGAAGGAGAACAAGAATCAAATGAATTACGCGAAGAGATCAAGGAACAGGAGAAATTTGAGGAAGAAGAGCAGGAAGTGCCTCATCCTGGAATCTCCGTCCCTGATCCTCGCCGACGAAGCAGAAGGAAGCCAATAACGGAAGCGCAGCGTGCGTTCGCTCAGCAAAAGCTCGCTCTTTTGCAAGAGAATTTCACGCCTGCTCCCTTCAAGCCGAGAAAGACCGTAGATTTTGCCGCCCATGAAGAGCTCTTTCGTGCTCTGAATCTATGGGAGTTTGTTAACCTTGATTTTGACACTGACATCCGAACTGATCTGTTGATTTTGTTGATCGCCAATTACGACCGGTCCCAGCACCGGAGCTTTGTGGGTAATGTTGAGATCTCGGTTTCAAGATTGGATCTTGCTTGCTCTCTGAAACTCCCTCTTGAAGTGAGAGAAGTCCACGAGGATATTTTTGCAAACGAAGCCTCAAAAGAGGTAATTGAACAATTTTTGTCAAATTATATTCTTTTGGAGGATGAGGATGAGGACGATATGTGCATTTTGCCGGAGGAGCTTGTGGCCGTGAACCAGTTGGTGAAAGCTGGGCATGCGAACAAGGTTGATTGGGCTGAGTTAATGTGGGCCTTGGTTGAGAAGGAGCTTTTGGAGGCTCCGAGATTGAGTTATCATTATGCTTCACACCTTCAGTGTTTGATGAAATTCCAGAAGTCTGGGTTGTTTGAGAAAGAAGAAGGGATGGGGGCAGTACCTGTTCCTGAACCGGATTCTTCATTAGAAGTTTCAGATTCGATGGATGAGGATGATGTAGGTGATGCAGAAGTCGGGGGCGGAAGCAAGATGAGGGCATTGGATGAGTTTGGGGATGCAGGCTTGAGATTGGAGATAGGTGAAAATGGGGATTTGATGAATGGTATTGAGGATTTTAAGGGAAGCGAAGAGGGGGGTCCGCCTGATGGTTGTAAAGATGAGGGTTTTCAGCATTGCTTGCGGAGATGCAGCTCGAATGAAGCTAGGAGCATGGAGTTTGAGAATCTTTGTAAGGTGGAGCAGATAGAGAGGGAGGATGAGTTTCCAAATTTGGAGAGGTTAACATCGACTGACCTTCTACGTACAATGGATCCAAGGATGAATCCTCTTGAACAAAGTACTGGAGATTTTGTGTCAATGGGCGTAGATGGGAATAGGAACTCTTCAGTTGATATCGGTCCGAGTGATTCTCTCTTCTATGAGAATAATGGCAAGAGGCATATTGACAATGTTGATGTCGATGAGGATGAATGCGGTGGGTTCCACCAAGATAATCAGCAGAAGAGGATGAGGTGTGGTGATCTTTGGGAGGAACGAGCACCGTCAGGCTTTGATTCGTACATGGAACAAATACAGTGTACAATGAGAAAGGCTAGGATGCTATATGTCGAAAAAGAACAGGCTTGTCTGGATGGCCATTTACATCTCCAATACTTGAATGAGATGATTGAGCAAAAGGATCAGATCATTCATTCATTGGAGAAGACACAAGTGGAAGAACATCAGAGGTGGCAACATACTGTTCAGGAATTTGAGCGCGAACTCAACAGCGTGGCTGGTCTAGTTGTTGGTTATAAACAAGCTTTGAAGGAAACACAGAAAAAATTTGAGGAGTATAGAAAGAAGTGTCCACAGGGTGATGAGACTCTCTATAGGGATGTTCCCGGCTCTGGTGGTTTAGTCCTTACTTCTAGAGAGCTGGAAAAGCTGCGGGTGGAGAAAGAGGAAGAGATGCGACAAATTGCAGAGGAGATGATCAGTGCTTTTAATTGTGAGTGGCTTGTAAAATTTGAAGACTACAAAGATGCGGTCATGGTGTTGCATAGGAGGCTAGTGGAGCTCGAGGGGAATATAGAACTTATGAAGGAAACCTTTGCTGAAAGGAAAGGTAAGGATATGTGATTGTTTTGATATTACATCATGCTAATAAAGCTGTAGCCACTAATAAATCTTTAATTATGTGTGTGTGTGTGTGTGTGTGTGTGTGTGTGGGGTGTGTGTGTGGGGGGGGGGGGGGGGGGCTACATATTATTGTTTTTATATGTGCTTCTGTTTTAAGTAGGAATACATTTACGGCTTTGTTATCGAAATTGTTGAGGATATCTAGTTATGAAAACAATTTCTTTTAGTGATTACATTTGTTTTTAGCCTTTTTTTTTTAATGCTAAAGCTATGACTACCTACAGGAGGACCTAAGAGTCTTATAGAGATGTTAAATTGGGATCCAACACTAGAGTTATTTCAGAAAATATACTACCACTAATCAACAGAAACAGAAAATTACGGATCTCCATGGAAATTTATGAACATGACTAGCTTCTGCGAAGCACGACTTGACATTACAGACAGTTAAATAATATTTCTGCTTGAAAGGAAAGAAAACCCTTTCTAATCCCAACAATGACATTTGCCTTCTGATTAGGATTCTGTCTTCATCATGTGCTTTGTAAAAACAGGCTGGGAATTGAACTGTTAAGGGTGTGTTAGGTAATCAATGTGTTTTTTTGTTGTGTTTTTGTAAAAAACATCACGCCACGGTGTTTCTTTTTCAAATGTGTTTTGAAAACACCATTTTGGTCAAACTAGTTTGATCATTTATAAAGCGGTAGTGGGCGGGCGGCGGCGGTCGGGTGGCCGGCGGCCGGCTGACGCCTGTTGGCTACCGGCAGGTAGCGGCGAGTTGTCAGCGGCGGGCCGACGGGCGGATGGAGGCGGGCCGGTGGGTGGCCGGCGGGTAGCGGTGGGGGGGGGGGGGCGCGGGGGGGGGGGGGGGGGGGGGGGTCGGCAGGCGGTGACGACGACGGGTGACCGGTGGTCGACTGACGGGCGGCGGCGATGGGTGGAGGGTGGCTGTCGGCTAGTCGATGGGCGGGTGGCGGCGGGCTGACGGATGGTCGACAGGTGGCGAGTGACTAGCGGGCGGCGACGGCAGGCCGGCGAGCGGTGGCGGTGGCGACGACGGATGGCCTGTCGACGGGCTGGTAGCGGCGGGCCGACTGGTGGTCGGCGGGTGGCGGCAGTAGCGGTGGTGGTTGCGGGTGAAGGGTGGCTGGCGGCCAACTGATGGGCGGTGGCGGGCCGCTCCCGGCGGCAGTAGCGGTGATGGTTGCGGGTGAAGGGTGGCTGGCGACCGACTGATGGGCGGCGGTGGGTCGGGGAGCGGCGGCGGTGGTGACAACAGCGAGCGGTGGGCGGGCGGTGGCGGTAGCCGGACGATAGGTAGGCGGTGGCCGTGGGGTGGCGGCGCGCCCGAGGGCGACGGTCGGCGGTCGGCGGCTATGGCCGGCCAGTGGCGGTGGGTCGGCAGCGGCGGGCGAGCGGGCTGCGACGGTTTAGATGAAAAAACGGAATCTTAAAACACCTTTTTGGTGTTTTGAGAAAAGTGTTTAATTTTTAGATTTTGTAAAGGGAAAATCAAAAAAACGTCCCGGTTGCCAAACGCGTTTCTTTGTTTTTGTTGAAAAAAAACAGAAACGGTAAAAACGTCACGGTTGCCAAACGCTCCCTAAGTTAACTGGGAATCTGTATGTTCAATTTTTCTGCAAGCTTTCAGGGAGTAAGAGTGGTTTAACTCTGAGAGGCGTTTGATAAACTTGAGCTACTTTTATGTCTTTTTAGTCTTCAATTGTAGAACATATACGTGCTAAAATAATCTTTATCTTCTTGTCCTTGAGTTACGAACATTTTCTTAACATCTATTCAAGGTTTTGAATATCGGAATATCGGATAATGGGAAAAATCACGCACAAAAAATCCATATCAGATTGCGGATTTCAGAAAAATATCGGGGATATGTAGTAAATATCAAATTGCCACATAAGATGATTAAAATGTAATCTAAACGTACTTAATGAAATCGAATCATACAAGATGAAAATAATATATATATACTTAGGATCACTAACCAATTATGAAAAACTTACTTACGGAAAAGAAATTACTATAAAACTTCCTAAGGCTGGAATTTTTTCTAAAAACATGAAATTTTTTGTAGATCTATATTGTTTTGCTACAAGTCATATAGAAAGATATATCAACCAACATATCATTTGATATCGTCAACAGTGGGGATATATCGCCCAAAATTTGACAAAAAATGGTAAGGAATATTGTGACCATATCGTTTTGTAGCAAATATTATGGAAGGATATATTGTCTGTTATATCGGATATTTGACACAGTGCAACTATCTATAGCTGAATGCAAGACATAGTCTTGTGGCTGGCTCAAAATATGGGATCAATTACAAATCTGTTGTTCTTCAGTGCTAATGTGCTAAGATTCACCTTGTATTCACTATTTGTAATCAATTTTACTGCATAATTGGTAAATTCTTCTACTCCAGCAAGCAATATGGCAAGGTTTAGCTCTCGTGAATTTTAAGAATCACGTCAAGCACTGTTTCTGCTGTGCAAGTTATATTAAAGTTTGCTAGTTTTGTTGCTTAATTAACTTTGACTTGTTGCCTTCCTCCAACATCTATTTTTTCAAAAGAATTACTTGTATGTTCAATCTTTCCACACCCTTGTCTATTGAATTGGTCTTTAAGCTTGTTAATTCATATGTATTTCAAAGGAAGTATGAAGTATCTCCCTAAACCAATTCCATAGATCCTTACCTTTAAGGCTTTAATGGTCATTCTGATGACTTGGACTACTAGGCTATTTGCCATCCGGAACTAGAGTAACCGGGTTTATTATTATTTTTTGAATATGTTTGCCACTAAACAGATCCTATTAACTGTTCTCTTCCTTTCTTGACTAGGGTGTTATCCTCCATTTCTATCATCGTATCCTACTGTATAATTATTGTCATGTTCATTTGGCCAAGCTTCCATGTTTAAAGGATAGGTTCCTGGTTTAAGCATTTGGCTGTAATCTATCAGTTGCCACAGTATGATGGGCTAAAATTGGAGCTTTTCTTATCTCATAGAAGCTTATTTTCATGTGATGTTCACTGTTTATTCCAGCTAAAGACATGATTTTAGAAGATGATGGCCATCTAGAATAATCATTTTAATTTAGAGCTGGTCAATCAATCTGCCAATATATTACAGATCTTGATTATGAAACCTTGAATCCCATGATCATGGCTTGAACTATATTAAGAAATCAGTGTTACAATATGGGTGTCTATCCAGGCACTGAGAACACTATTTTTCTTTGCCTAAAAACCTGAATTAGGTTCTTTGGGCTGCATCAGGTTGTTCGATCTGACATGGCCCTCTTGGCTGGTTTTCTTTGGAGCAATAGGCACAGACTTGTGACCAGATTGTTTCATCCTATTAACCCATTAACCAGCATACGAAAGATTAGCTTTTGTGCTTAATGCCATTCTCATTTGCCTTTTTAGTCTTAATCCATTGCATTCCCTATCTCTTTGTCACTGATGGTACTGGTAGGGATCAGACTGGAGCTTGACAGTAGTGATTGCTAATATGGTAATATTATTCAATACATGTTTGATCATACAATGAAAATTCCAAATTGTATACCTAATAGATATTCAAATACAACAGATGAATTGTTCCTGTTACTTGGTTATGGATATACAAATGCTTGGTTTTATTTAAAGCGAAAATCACTTGTGGAAAATATGAAGGAAAAGCAACTTGCATCCTAAAAAATTGAAAATGCTTACTATTCGTATGAGTGGCATTTCTGTGCATAAATGCAATTAATTTGGAAGAGGGATCTGATTTTTGGCAAATTGATTTAGAATGCATGTTGAAGAGGATATCATCTTTCATGAGCAGCTATATCTTGGATTGATCAATTAAATTCACTGGTGAATGCATTACTGGCTAAGCGCGCTTCAAAAATATTATAAGTTCATCAATGAAAATGTTTAATTGCTAGTCCTTTCTTTAAGTAGTGTTTTGGTGATTTCTTTTCGTTAGTTTGGCTTTGCATGACATTTTTATACATCTTCATTTATGGATAATTATTATGAAAATTCCTTTAGGTTTAACAGCTTATTATGAAACTCCATGATGTTTTTTTCATTAAAAAACACCGTGCTGTTAAAAAAAACTGTTAAAATCCACTTAGTTTTTAAAACTATCCTCTTCTTCCTCTTAGGGCCCGTTTTGTTGGCAAAACTCAGGAAAAGTGTTATAGCGAAATTGATTTCCGATAAGACTATTCTTTCTTTGTTTGGTTGAAACAAAAGAAACAAGAAAAGAGTACATACAGGATCCAGGCTTAGAGATGTAAATAGATGCGTTAGGTCCAAAAAAATAGGAAAACCATTTCAGACAGTTTGGGATGTATATGGGTTAAAAATGAGGAAGTGTGGGTCCCTCTGTGATTGTTTGTGTTTTTTTCTTGGAAATAATCTTTCGATGGGTTTTAAGAAATTAACCAAATAAGCCCTTAATATACTTTCCTTTTCTCCCAAAGACAAGACATAAATTAGAATCTAAAAGTTACGCTAAGGCTAAAATGGTGATTCCCCAAATACACGTCGAGAAAACTAAAGAACTTTGAATGGTTTAAAGTGAAAGTCAAAGGGTTCAAGAGCAACTAGTGCTAGAACCTTTTGATAGTAGATTGAGCCATACTGCCCCAATAGGCTTGCGGGCTTGGGGCACATAACAAATGGTATCGAAGCAGTTAGCTAGTCGAAAATGTGGAGTTAAATGCTATACGAAACTAAGTGCTACACCGCGTGTTATGTGAAATTAGAAAAGCCTAAAAAAACCTTAAGTCTTAGAAACTTACCATATTTTTATTAGAATCTTTTCAAATGCTCTATCTCCACCACAGATCGCTGGAGAATTAAAACGGAAGGAATTAGATAGTTTTCGGAGCGAGGTTTCGAAGAAGAGGTTTTGGGTTAGGTGACTTCTGAAGCGAAAATGAAAGAGTCAGGAAGGAATCGGGTGTTTTTAGATAGATGAGGATACGGTTGGCATTCTTTTAAAGTTTTATGTTTGGGTTTGGGTTACCAGGTTCAAAAAACAATTCACTTTTTAACCGATGACCAAATAAACCCAATTCTCAACTCTTATCTCTGTGTGTAAATTGGTTGGAGTAGAACTAGCTGTGTCCACCATGAATCACACGTGTACTTGTACTCTAAACGGGGTGGGTATGATAGCCTTAAACCTGTACCCGGGTATCCTAGGCTAGCACTCTTTGGCAGTGGATTGAGCCGAATAGTGAGTTGCTTTCAGTGGATTCCAAGGCTCCCACTATGCTAACAAGCTCGCGGGCTTGGAGCATGACAAATGATATTGGAGCAGTGAGCTGGCCGGAAGTGTGGAGCTAAATGTTATATGAGACTAAGTGTTACACCGCATGAATGTAGTGAGAGCCGCCTCTAGGGTCCACATCGCATGGCGGTGATACCGAGATGTGATAATTGTCATGCCGCAATGAGGACGTTGCGTATTAAAGGTGGGGGGAATATGGTACCCCAAATAGTACCACATTATGAGCACTAAATGGCTTTGAATGGTTTAAGTAGTGAAAGTCAAAGGGTTTAAGTGCAACTAGTACTAGCATCTTTTGCAAGTGGATTGAGCCTAACAAGAGTTGCTCTTAGTAGGTTCCACGGCTTACACCGTTCGAATGGGCTCATGGGCCCGTGGGATCAAAAGGTTGAAGAGATTAATTTTCTCTTTGTTAATGGTCGTTGTTACTTGGGTTTGATGTGAAGGAAAAGGAGAAAGGTTTTCCAATAGTTTGAGGAAGAAGGTAAGCTTTACTGAAGGGTATTTTAGGGAAAATGGTAAAAATTGAATGGGTTTCAACAGTTTTTGTAACAACAGGAGAGTTGTAATAAAGAAAATATCGTTACGGGGTTTCATGATAAACTGTCAAATGTGAAGGGGTTTCATAACAATTACCGTTCATTTATTAGCACAGTTCTGGTTATGATATTATGGATTTCCTTTTTCCACTTCAATTTGAAACCAACTACACATAGAATTACCTGACGCTCTTTGTAAGGCGTACTTTGCAACCTGGGGTATAAGTGAGTAGATGACATGCTTAGGGAATCAGGGATGTTGTGTGTTCCTTTTTTTTTTCCTTTTTAATTTTACCTAGAAGGGATTTTACTTGATAAATACATGAAGGGTATATAAGAACCAGCGAATCCGGAGGTAAATAGCATGGCTGTGGAATGGGCATATCGTTTGCATATTTCTAGCAAAATTTTATATTTCTAGCATTTAAAATTTACGATACCCGAAAATTCTCTGGCATGATTACGTTTTCCCAAAGTTAGGGTACTTGGAGCACGGATCTTTTTATTATTCCGGTCCATTGCTCACCTCCCTCCCCTTCTTGTCTCTATAATCCTTAGTACATTTGTTTATCTATTCCTGATTGAAGGCTGTTGTTTATTGACAAAGGAAAACGATTAGCCAGTATCAGCAGAAGGCTATCTGAGAAATTTGGCTAACAGAAAAAAAATGTTCACCTCTTCTGATTCCAGTTTCTCCTCATTATTTTTAGCCGAAAGCAAGACTGATTAATTAATCTGACTCTTTGTTTATCCATCGCTCATCTCTTCCTGATTCCAGTTTCGTTTAATTCCAGTTTGTTGAGTCACCATCTTGACTATTTTAGTTGGCGGATGATTCACTCATATTTACTCTACCAACTGTCCCTTTTGTTGATAGATAAATTAATCGTCTATCTTTTCAGTTTCATGAGAGAAATTATCATGAGAGAAATTACTCAATCTTTGTTGTTTTCACTATTTGGACTCTGTTTGCTTGTTCCTATTTCAGAATGCTATTAATCTCCTTAACTTTGGTACTTCAGATGTAACATTCGGGTTGATCTCATCTACAAAATTCTTGCAGGGGTTGAATCTCTGATGGCTTGTTCTAGGAGCCCTGCGCCAGTCAACAGCAGTTGAGCTCAAGAATATGGAGCCTTTATTGTAAATAAATGTTAAATTCGGCTCCTGATAGCACCACATGGTTTACTTTGTTTTCTGCTGCTTGTTTATTGTTCCTGTGTGGGAGCTTTTGACAATTTTTTTGGGTAATATTTATTTAGCAGTGAAGGTGGTGGTTAGTTAACCCATGTTTTCATGAAGCCGAGGAAAGAAAAAAAAAAAAAAAAAACTTTTCCGGACCAGAAGTAAACTGAGTGCGTTATCTGTTAAGGCGAGCATCTGTGTCAAATAGAACTTTATTTGCCTCTTTTGAGAGTCACCTCCTGTTGGATCATATATTGATTTTGTTCTTGCAATCTGTATTTTGTGCATTTCGTCTCCTTTACTTATGTCGTTGCATGTAAATGCACGTGTTTTTGTTGCTGGAAATTAATATGAAATTGGTTGTTTGGATTCTTGATTTTTAGTGTAGAAATTATATCTTAAATCCAAATAAAGCATTTTATTTGCAGAAATTGTTGGATTTGCGAATTTTGTTACACAAAATGTGTTTTAATTGCAAATCAAGTTTTTTTATTTATTTGTAACTGTAAAATGATTTATATCTTTTGACTTGATGTACGCTAACTTGATACAGTGTCTTATCTTTTAGGCATAATTGTACTCAAATACCCTATAGTTTCTCCTACTTTGCACTTATGTTCCCTTTTGTTTTCTGTAGCACTTAGATACCCTAAAGGTTTTTTTAAAAACTTGTATTTATATACATTCACTTATTTTTCGTAATACTTAAATACCATCAGTTATTCAAGTGCGAGAATTTTTCCTCAAAGATTCTCGTGTGACAGTTCACATGCAAATTTTAGAATATTATTAGCTCTTAATATTTGTTATGTTAGACATTAACATCCTATTTTAAATTTAAGTTAAAAATAGAATTACAGTAGTTTTAACAATAAGTTTAACAAAAATAAAGGGTTAACAAGTCCTAAATTAGCATGTGAGTGTTAATTTTCATGGGAAATTTTTTGCAACTGATGGGATTTAAGTGCAACTTTTAAAAACTCTAGGGTACTTAAGTGTACATTTTAAAACACTTAGGGTACATAAGTGTTGCAAAAAACAAGTGAGGGAATATAAATATAATTCTTAAAAATTTTAGGGTATATAAAGAAACAAGTGAAGGTGTGTAAGTGCAAAGTAGGATAAACTATTAGGTATTTAAATGCAGCTAAGCCTAACATTTGACTTTATAATTAATATTAATACTTATAGCATTTGCTGTAATCAAATTGTCTGCATCAAACATTGCAGTTTCTTTCTCTGAAATGAAAATACAAGTATCATTTTGGACAAGTTAGATGCTAAAACACACTAAAATTAGAAATTTCACTTCGTGGGACAGTTTTATTTCCCATCAACCATCATATTTATCACATGTTATAAAAAGTTAAGACCATGTTCTTCATATTGGTGTAATATGTCTTTAAGATTTTATACACATGTTATAAAAAGTTAAAATCAAATTCGGAAGTGAAAAGAGCAAAACAAAAGATAATCATAGTTAAGTTTAGAAAAATATTAGAAGCTAAGAGCATATATGAGTGTCTGCCTCTTTCTGCCTCTTTGTCATGAATTTATAGAAATAAACATAATTCGATTTGGAGGTGTAAAACTCGAGATATGAATCTTTCAGCGAAACAGAGTCAAGACAATCATTAGCAGACTGGAAAGACACCCATCGATGATCAACACTAATCATCAATAATACGAGCCTCATTGATGATTGAAGTAGCCATTGATGACAGAATAATCCAGATGCTTTCTAATCATCAATGACCATTTGGCATCATCAATG
>BQKN01066415.1:213136-237819 GCA_022839385.1 Asparagus kiusianus
GGGGGGGGGGGAGAGAGAGAGATTCATCTTAGGAGAAATGATATTGCTTAGGCTTCTCAAAAAGCATCTTTAACTTTATTATTCATCATCAATAGTCAACATTCGAGAAGTGCTGCCCTTGGACTTCAAAATCATCATTAGTCTTCTAGATTTCCAAAATCAATCATTTGGAGAATGATCTCAATCAAAAAGGGCTGTAGGACGTTTCTAGTTGTGCTTAATTGATATCTGTTACTTTGTTTTAAACTTACTTTTATAAAGCACTCAAGCCAGGGTGAATTGAGGGTTTATGGCGTATTCAAGCCGGGGTGACTTGAGGATTAGACATTAGCTAGGGTTAGAGTTACTCATGTGTGAAGAGTTGAGTGTAGACAACTAGATTAGGGTTATATAGGGTGCAATCTTATTAAACTTACTGAATCGGTGTGTGATTCAGGTGAAGCTTCACATAGTGAGAAAGCTAGATCACGAGAAGAAAGAGTGGATGTAGGATTATTATTTGGACCACTATAAAAATCTTGTGTGTTCTAGTTGTAGTTTATCTTCTATTTTATTATTGCTTATTGTGTTTGAATTTTTGTTTTATTCCGCTGTGCTATCTGTGATATTCAAAAAATAGTAAGCAATCATGTTCACCACCCCTTTAGGCTTGCATCTCAAATACTAACTGTGGTATTAGAGCACAAGTACCCCTAATTAGGCTTAAAATTCCAAGGATAGATGACTAGTCCAGGTTCCTTAACTTCTTTTCCAGAAGGTCACACCATTACACAACCTCCTTTATTTGACTGGACAAATTTAACCTATTGATAAGATAGAATGAGAGTCTTCCTTTTGTCCACGAACTACAAGGTTTGGAATATTATAGATTCAGGATATCATGACTAACTAAGACGATGTAGCGGGAACTATCACGATCAAACCTTTGGATAGTAGACCACAACCAATAACTCTAAATGCAAAAGTAATGAATGCTTTTTATTATTCTTTACTTCCTGAATAATTTAGTTGTGTTTTTGGATGTGTGGCTGCACAGGAAATTTAGCAAACGCTGGAAGTCACACATGGGAACGTCTCAGGTAAAAGAGGCCAAGCTTGTCGTGCTAGCAAGCAAGTATGAGAACTTCAAAATGAAGTCTTCAGAGATGATTCAAGAAATGTTCACCAAATTCACTAATGTAGTGCACAAGATGAGAGCACTTAGAAAAGAGTATTAGAAGGAGGAACTCATTCACAAAATTCTCTGATTTCTCCCTCATGAATGAGATGCAAATGTAACTGCCATTGAAAAATCACATGATATATCTAACATGGCACTTAAAAATCTTACAGGTAATCTCATTACACATGAGACAAGAATGAGAGAGTGAGATGAGCAAATTGAGGATGCTCCGAAAAGGAAATATTTAGCTCTAAAAGCTAAGAAAGTCGAGTTCCAAATTTAGAAGATGAGAGTGATGATGGAATGAGTCATATCATAAAAGGATTCAGATTCTTTCTTAAATTCAAAGATGGTCAAAAGTTCTTGAACAAGAGGAATCATTACTCTCCTGAGGTAAGAATAAATAAAAATAGTGGTATTGAGCTAGTGCTTTGTCAAAGCAGGAAATTGGACCATCTAAGAAACAAATGTACCTTGAACAATAAGGAGAAAAAAGAAAGGAGCAAGAGTATTAAAATAACATGAGACATCTCGAGCGGTGAAGAGAAGTTAGAGGGTAGCTCGAGCAATGACGAGAAAATGACGATAGATTTTTGGATAATTCTGAGGACAAGAACTTTGATAATAAAGTATACCCTTCATATGATGATTTATATGATAAGTATGGTGAAATGTCAGGTTATTTTAAAAAACATGTTGAAAATATAGCTCTTTGAAAAAGGAATATTCAAATCTAAAGCAGGATAACAAAATTTTGCTTGAGAAATTAGAGAAATTTACTTTAGAGTTAAATGCTCCTAACAATGCAAGCTTGAACACATCTTCTTTTGATAGCTTATAGTGTTCTATATATAGAGAGATGAATGGAGAATTAACTGAGAAAGTAAATGTGTTAAAATGTGAAAATGATGATTTGCTTGCTTGGTTAAATAATCTTTCATATGAATTGTCCAATGAACAAAAGAAGTTGAAACTCGTCATACTACCTTATTTTTAGAAAATAAATTACTATAACACAAAATTTTTGAATCAGAAATGGCCATAAATTTTTTCTTCTTTGGGCTTTAAATGCTTAAACATAGTCCTTTCTAATCAACATTTTGCTAAAGTAAAACGTGGATTAGGATATTCATATTCTCTGAAGAAGAAGGGTTTCAAAACCCTCTTTTATGAAAAAGAACAATCTGTCTTTCTCTGCTCCTAGCTCTAATACTCATCTACTACTTGCACTTTGTGTGGTAGAATAGGACATCTAATGTCATGTCACCTACAATATTAAACAAAATTTGTAAAGCACATTTGGGTACCCAAGGGGGTCATTCCTAATCAAAGTGGACCTATCTGGATACACAAATCACATATTGTCTCTTTCATCGTAGGTGTGCAGGTAGCTAGGCTAAGGAGTAATGCAACATCTTGATTTGGTTGCTCAAAGCATGAAATAGGAAACATAATTCTGTTCTATAGTCTGATCAAGAAGAAATGTGTATGTGATTTTTAAGATTAACAACTAAAATAATTAGTTGATAAAAATGATAATATATACTTATCTTAATCTCTTTAATGTTTTACATGTTGAGGGCTTAATGATAATCTCATATCCATTAGTAGAGAATGCGAGAGAGATATGTCTATTCATTTTCTAAACTTACTCATTATAACATTAGTTATTTTTGAAATAGGTTCAATTACGTTACAGATTAATAGATGTAAATATTGTCACTTCATATTTTCTAAAAAAAATTATTCTATAAGTGTAAAATATTTGTATACAGGATAAGAAGTTGCTGATATGTTCCAAAAATATTCTAATTATACAAGCATAGATTTGTTAGAAAAGTATGTGATGCTTATGTTAGGTCTCATGTTTATGAGCCTATTGTCTAATCTAGTTTTGATAATTTACAAAAAATTCCTAATGATATTTTTTAGTATTTGTGTTTTCCTCCAATATCCATCCAGGTTGAAGGTTGGTTGGACTTGAGCTTTAACGATGATATTCTTAGAGTTTGGCGAAAATTGAAATGAAGCCATCATAATTCAAATCATATACAAGATCGTGCTTCATCTCTACTACCAAGGTGATGATTTTCCAAGATCGAGCTCAAATGAAGACTTTTAGCTTGGGTATAGTAGTTTAGTTTTATACTTTATGTGTTCATGCTTAAAGCTCAAATCATATACACACACATTTGTTTCATATTTGTTGCTTATACATCCTTTTGTAAGTTAACATGGTTTTCGAATTATAGACTAAATAATACTATTTTACATCTTTCTAAAGTCTATCAATCCATTAAAATAAATATCAAAACTTGTTTGAAAGGATTCCATCAAAATCAAGTTTTTAACGAGTTAGTATTCGTGAACGTTTTGCAAAACAGTAAGTTTTCACAAATGGGAAATGATATTTCAAATATTTCTCTTCTAACATGTTTATTTTCATGTGTATATATGTTTCCCTAAATTTTACTGATTTTAGAATTATTTTACTATTTTGAATTGATTTTAGAAAATTAGTTTTTTAAAAGTCAAGAATCTGCTGTGCATGATTACCGGTCGATCGATGAGTTCTACCAGTCGACCGACCAGAATAAGTTTTTCAGCCTTCCTTTTTACGGACAAATCAATCGGCTGATCAAGATGATTAGTCGACTGATCAATGGTCATTTTCCTGTAACGGCTAGTTTCTGTTTTTGGTTGTTTGAGAGGCTATAAAAAGCCCTCAAGCCTTATTTGTTCTTAATAACTTTATTGGGGTGTTTTGCTACAAGTTTTTAAGATATCAAATGTGTTTTGTTTATGTGAAGAGAGTTTCACAAAGAGAAGAATTTCAATTTCGATTTTGAGGCGTTCATCCTCAAATCTCTACATCTCTTTGTTTGGAGAAGTTTTCTAAACTCTTCCTCTAGCTAATTGATATTTTTTGTTCTTATATATGTAAGCTAGATTTATTTGAGTATATTTTATTTTTACTCATTGTTTATTCTTACACCCACTTGAGCTTTAGTATTTCACATATTGTATATTTCGATAGTGGGGTTGATTCATTGAAAGAGCTTACATTTCGTTCTCACCTTCTTAGAGAACAAAACCTTTACTTGCACTTATTGTAGAACACGTTATAATATACAAGAACACTTAGAGAAGTGGTTGGAGAGAGACCGAGAATAATTCCAAGAGGAGTGAGTTGGTAGTAAAGCCTAAGGCAAGGTTGTAAATCCAAACACTTGAGGAAGGTAACATAAGTAGTCCTACATTTAGAGGAGTGTGAGTTGTGTGATTGACAATATGTGTATTATAAAAGTTTTCGGTGATATTTAAAAACCATATTGTGTAGTTATTTTGAGTTATAGTGGAGATCTCCTCGAGGTGAGGAGCGGAGATGTAGGTCGAGTGTTAGACCGAACTCCGTGATCATATCATGTATTTGTGATTATTTCTTTGGCGCACTATTTCTATTCATATCTTGTACTTCTTGTTTATATCGCCTTTTGTCATATTGTTTATCCTTGCATATCCTTGCATATAATTTATTGTACATCATATTGTTAGGATATTGCATCATTAGTTTTAATTTGACATCAATATCGGATTAGATTAACAACTATCCTATTCACGCCCCCTCTAGGGTACTTTCAGCTTACACAAGCGATAAGATTAGTAAATCTTCTCATTTGTGTAAGAATAAGGGAAATTTCTTTAATCCCTTTGTACATTATCTTTTTGTTTGATTTTAATTTTGTTTCATTTTCTTTTTATTTTCAACAAAATAAAAATTTCTTTTTTCTTTATCTTTATCATAAACACTTTGTCTTTCTATGTGCCAACATATATTTGAGATGTTTCTTTGCATAATATTACTAAATGGCACATGAGAATGCATTTTCTTAACAAGTCCATATTTTCCCTATCTATATATGCTATATTTGATGATGACTTGTTGCTTGACATGTAATTTATGGTTTCACTTCATCTTTCTTCATATTCACATGCATGTGATTCATGTTATCGATTATGGTGTGTTGTTGGTAGATATTGACTTTAAACCACTTCCTTATTTACATGCATATAACTAGTTATATGTAACAAACTATAAATTGATTTTTTTCACACTAACTTCATTTTTTTTGCCTATGTGCACCTAAGTTTAAATGAGAAATTGCATATATTGTTAGAAATAAAATCACAGCAAAATAATAATAAAAATTCAGAAAGTTAGAAACGCAGGCCTAAAAGGGGTAATCGTGTGATCACTGCCCTAGAACAATAGTCACCGTCTTCACAGAGATGATTTGATGCGACTACACCTAGCGGTAAGAACCCTCCGAGAAAGTCGGCACCAAAGTTTACTACGAAACTTTGATCTCTTGCTCAATGGATGTTTGCCCAAAATTAAAATCAGAAATTGAAACATTGTAGAGAATTATGAAAGAGATTGGGAATTGCTCACTGTTTTTTTTCTCTTCTTCATGTTTCCTGAGATCCCCTTTTATAGCCGCTGTGAATTTTCTATTGTCGTTGATGAGGCCGGAGAGATCGCATACATTACCATTGTCGTTGACGAGATTTTCTCTCGGAGGAAAAGAAGGAAAGAGCGGAATCATCACGATTTTTTTTAAAAGTTCGGAGAAAGAAAGGAGGAGAGAGCGGAGGAAACGGAGAAGGCGTTACAGAAGAGAGGATAATAAAGCGTTACAGATGAGAGGATAAGAATAGACATTATGCAAATGTATACCTCAAAATATCATATTTGCATAAAAACTCAAACTTTTAATTAATTCCAACAATCGCCCCCCCCAAAGATTGAGTTCTGGGGAATAAAAAAATAATAATAACAATAACAATGATAATGGTAACAAAATATAGGTCGGGCAACCTCATATTATGAATTCGACAAAGATAGCTTTTGGCTTTGAATCTTTACTTAGTGACATTTGTGACAATCTGAGAGGCATAATGGATTAGACCTTGAATTAGGCCCCTTGATTAGAAATTAACAAAAGCACACATAATATGCATCCATTTATTGAGCGAGTGGGTCGGAGCGATAATGGCCATACTCACAATAAGCGTCTCATGAGAGTTACTAGGACTCAGCTCCATGTCCCTAACCGCGGCCGTCACGGTTTCTCTCATGTAGGTAAGTCCTCCAAGGATACTGTGACTGGATATTACACCCCCCACAAAGGTTGGACTTATTAAGAGTAGAACTCATCCTTCCCAGTCACATTATAAGAGCACTGTCACCATAGAAATGAGGGAGTAGCTAGTATGGTGCAAGTCATAAATGCATCCAACACTACAAAAGGAGTATAACTCTGAAGGTTAGTGCTCCACACGAGATCACCAATCCAGCTTGTTTCTACCACATTGAATCTTTTCCATTAGAATAACTCATCAATCAAAGGTTGGGTTCTCGCTGTCAGTGAGCTCTACTATGTACTTAACCCCATTCCCCTTGATGATTCTAGGATTGCACTCCTAGATAGACCTTTTGTCAAGTGGTCTGCCAAATTTTTCTCTGACTTTACAAAATCTAAAGCAACATATTTTCCCATAAGATTCTGCACAGATTTAAATCTTATCTGCAGATGTCTGTTCAACTTTTTATTGATAGTATTTTTTTAAAAGTTCTATAGTGGATCTGGTGTCTGTGTGAATAGATATAGGAGGAATAGGTCCAAACACAAAAGGGATTTTAGATATAAGGTTTTTCAACCATTCAGCTTCAGAGCAACAAGAATCTAAAGCTATAAGTTCAGACTCCATAGTGCTTCTGGCAATCACTGTTTGTTTATAAGATTTCCAAGATATAACAGCACCACCAAGCATAAAAATTAATCCAGAAGTAGACTTAACATTGTCAGAATCAGTAACACAGTTAGCATCACTATACCCTTCAATCACATAAGGGTATCCAGAATAGGTTAAACAACAGTCTATTGTACCTCTCAAATATCTAAAGACTCTTTCTAATGCATTCCAGTGTTCCTGACTTGGGTTACTAGTGTATCTACTTAGTCTACCTACTACATAAGCAATGTCAGGCCTGGTTCAGTTTGTCGCATAAAAAAGAGAGCCTATCAATTGTGAATATCTATGTCGGGATATAGGTCCACCATCATGTTTGTTCAAGGTGATTGAGGAAGCATAATGTGTACTCACAGGTTTACAATTATGAAAATCAAATTTCTCTAACATTTTCTCTGTGGGATAGACCCAAAGAAATGCCTTTAGAAGTTTTGGAGATTTTCATTCCAAGAATCAAATCAGCTTCTCCATGATCTTTCATGTCAAAATTCTTTGACAAATGATTTTTAGCTTCTAGAACGACTTCGATTGAAGTCCCAAAGATGAGTATATCATCTACATACAAACACAAGATGACACAATCATTGTGAATAACTTTTGAGTAAACACATTTATCAAACTCATTAATAGAAAAACTATATTCTGTAATGACTTTGTTAATTTTTTGATGCCATTGTTTAGGAGCTTGTTTAAGCCCATATAAAAATTTTATTAATTTGCAGATCTTTCTTTCTTGACCTTCAGCTATGAACCCTTTCGGTTGGTCCATATAAATCTCTTTTTGAGATCGCCATTTAAGAAAGCGGTCTTAACATCTATTTGGTGAATAATCATATTGTGAATAAAAGCCAAGGCTAGAAGAACTCTAATAGAAGAAATCTTAGCTACAGGTGAGTATGTATAAAAAAAATCAATACCCCTTTTTTGAGTATACCCTTTTGCTACTAGTCTAGCTTTATATTTTTCAATGGTTCCATCAGGTCTTAATTTCTTCTTGAAAATCCATCTACAATCAACAGTTTTACATCCTGAAGGTAAGCCAGTTAAAACCCAAATATTATTTTCTATAATAGATTTAATTTTACTGTCTATGGCTTCTTTCCAAAAAGGAGCTTAAGAAGAATCCATGGCTTCTTGGTAGGTGTTTGTATCACCTTTAACCAAAAAGGTAAATAACTCTTCTCCGAAGTTCTTTTCGATTCTTCCTCTCTTGCTTCTTCTTGGTTCTACTTCTGTCGATTGTGGAGAACTAGAAGATGAGGCAAATCTAGAAGAAGGAAGTGTGCTAGAAGAGAGGTCACTAGGAATCCTAGTCTTGAAAGGGAATATATCTTCAAAATATACAGCATCTCAAGCCTCAATGATAGTGTCATTGGTTATATCACTAATATTTGAGTTGACTAATAAAAATCGGTTTGCATTGCTATCTAATGCGTATCCAATAAATGCATCATCTACAGTTTTTGAACCAATTTTTCTCTTTTTGGGTTCATGTATCCCTACCTTAGCTAGACATCCCCAAACCTTAAGATAATCTATTCTAGGTGTTCTACCCTTCTAAAGTTCATAGAGAGAGATATCAGATATTTTGTGAGGTACCCTATTAAGAATGTAGCAAGCAGATAGGAGTGCTTCACCCTATAGGTTTTCAGGTGCTACTGAGCTGAGAAGCATACAATTCACCATATCCATGAGAGTTCTATTCTTCCTTTCAGCAACTCCATTGGATTGTAGTGTGTAGGGAGCAGTCACCTCATGAATAATATCATGTTCTTAGAAATATTCGGTCATGTTATTTGAGATATGCTCCTGTCCACGATCCGATCTTAGGATCTTGATTTTCTTCTCAATTTGATTCTCAGCTTCTGCTTTATATATCTTAAACTTTTCTAAGACTTCATCTTTAGTTTTGAGAAGGTAAGTATAACAATACTGTGAATGATCATCAATGAAGGTTACAAAGTATCTTCTTCCACCCCTAGTAAGAATTCTATTTGAATCACAAACATCACTATGTATGAGTTCTAATGGTTCAGAATCTCTATGAATAAAGTGGAAATGTTTTCTAACAGTTTTAGCTTGAACACATATCTCACACTTGGAAGATGTCAAGTTCAAAGATGTCATTTTTCTAATGGTTCCATAGTTTATGTGTCCTAACCTTCCATGCCATTTGTCACAAGATTTAACATTTAAGACTATGGAAGAAGAACTTTTATTATCAGAGGATCTTACTGCATTCAACTTAAAAAGACCATCACAAACAAAACCTTTACCAATGAATATATTATTCTTGGTAATTACAAACTTATTTGACTCTTTGACAATTCTAAATCCAACTTTCAATAAAAAAAAATTCACTAATCAGATTTCTTCTAAGTAATAGTACATGTAGGACATTGTGGAGAGTCAAAATCTTTTTGGAAATCATCTTTAGGTCCACACGTCCACTTCCCATTACTTGTCTAGTCGAGTCATCTGCTAGAATTACACTTCTTCTATTTGATTCATGATAAGTTGAAAACCAAGAGCGATTAGAAGAAATGTGAATATTTGCTCCAGAATCCAACCATCAGTCATCAACAAAGTGGTACAATTTACTACATAAGAAGAGGAAGCTAACCTAAAGGAGTCTGAGTTATTTTCTACCATGTTGACCCTATGATTTGCTTCTTCACCCTTTCCGCCTACAGGAGTCTTGATAGGAGCTTTCTTTCGGTAGTAGCACGGAGTCGAAAGATGATTGGTTTTCCCACAGACATAGCAAAATTAAGTCTCAGACTTTTGACTAAAATGTTTGTGGTTTCTAGAGATATTAGGATGTTGGTTAGGACGATGGGAATGATACTTCTTCTTAAAATTATTGCCCTTGGGTTTGTGATTTGGGTTTCTAAAGTTCTTAGGCTTTTCTTCCATTAGGTTCACTTTTGCTTTCATTTTATTTTTTGGTTTGGAGTTTTACCTATGTTGATCCTCTATCCTAATACCTTTGAGGGCTTGTATAAGGGTCAAGTCACCTTATAGATGTCGGAGATCTTTAGCAAAGTCAAACCAAGAAGGAGGAAGTTTATCAAGAAGACTAGATACCTTATATTTTTCAGAAAAAGTATTTTCTTTCGACTGAAGGTATCAGATGTAGTCTTGAAATTCATGAAGCTGATCATTGATGGGTTTACTATCTACCATAACAAACTTATTAAAGGAGGAGGAGGAGAAACATTCTATACCATCATCATCTAAATCGTATTCAGACTCTAGTGCTACCCACAAATCTTTTGCATCCTTATATTCATAATAAATGTCATACAATTTGTCTGAAAGAACACTAAGGATTCGGTTGTAACAATGAAAGTTTATTTCCTCAGGAGATTTGGAAATTTCGAATAATGTGGTAGGTG
The DNA here is from genome assembly GCA_022839385.1 of Asparagus kiusianus. Taxonomy (NCBI): domain Eukaryota; kingdom Viridiplantae; phylum Streptophyta; class Magnoliopsida; order Asparagales; family Asparagaceae; genus Asparagus; species Asparagus kiusianus. Next base: position 223,511 of record BQKN01066415.1, read on the forward strand.
TGGAGGTAGGTTCAGCTTGTGATGATGAAGATGGCGTAGGTGTTGATAAGGAAAAGTCAGAGTCAATAGCAGAAATAAGTCCTAAAGTTGTAAGCCAATATTTCATCTGATTAGCCCACCATTTGTAGTTCAAGCTGGTGAACTTCTCAGGCTTGGCTGACTTAGACAAGTCGAAATTAGCCATAAAATCTGAACGAAAAAAAATTGCTAGCCTTGTTAATTCAAAGAATCTGAGAAAAGAACTTGTTTGTGAGATATTAGCTTAGTATTATATGACATTAATGACTAACAAAATTCAAGAAAAAGCAATCTCACAAATGTATGCTATTAAGAATGGATGAATATGAAACTATATGCTCACTGAATATATTGAAAATATAGAGAACTACAAAATTGCTTTGCAATACAATATCAAATGAATGACACTATGACTAGATATGAAATAATTTATAACCTTCAAATATAAGCTGCTTCACAACAGAATTTTCGAAGTATGCGGTAAAAATTATAATGGAATTTTAACTACATGTATAAAGGTCACAAAGCAAATTAAGTTACTGAAATCTAATAATCAAAGCAATAGATTCAAGGATCTGTTTAAAAGCTTTGTTAGACTAGGCAAAAATGTAGCAGGATAATTTAACAGTGTTCGTAAAACAAGAACGTTTTAAAACATGTAATGTTTTGTAAACCTTAATCTGTCATTAGTTTAACAATAGGCAAAACAACATATTACTTAGCATCTGATGCTTGAAAACAAATAAATACAAATATTAGACAAAGAGCAAAATTGCTGAGAGTGAATTACAAAAATGCAACAGATATATTAGGCAAAAAGAATGACAAAGCACAAAATTTCAGATTAACTATTTGAAACAGAAACAATATATATAATGCAAATATTGTTCTAGATTGTTAGAAATAAAATCACTGCAAAATAATAATTTTTTTAGAAAGTTAGAAACGCAGGCCTGAAAGGGGTAATCGTGTGATCATTGCCCTAGAACAATAGTTGCCACCTTTGCAAAGACGATTTGATACGACTACGCCTAGAGGTAAGAACCCCCCGAGAAAGCCGACACTAAAGTTTACTGCGAAACTTTGATCTCTTGCTCAATGGATGTTTGCCCAAAATTAAAATTAGAAATCAAAATATTATAGAGAATTATGAGAGAGATTAGGATCACTGTTTCCTTTTTTTTTCTCTCTTCTCCATGTTTCCTGAGATCCCCTTTTATAGCCGCTGTGAATTTTTCATTGTTGTTGATAAGGCCGGAGAGATCACATACGTTACCGTTGTCGTTGACGAGATTTTCTCTCGGAGGAAAAGAAGGAAAGAGTGGAATCATCGGGTTTTTTTAAAAGCTCGGAGTAAGAAAGGAGGAGAGAGTGGAGGAAACAGAGAAGGCATTACAAAAGAGAGGATAATGAAGCGTTACGCATGAGAGGATAAGAATAGACATTATGCAAATGTACCCCTCAAAATATCATATTTGCATAAAAACTGAAACTTTTAATTAATTCCAACATATATGAGTGTACTTGTTAAAAGATGGTCAAAGATCTAAATTCATACAAATTCATACAAAAAGAGTGTCATTATTAGAAGATGGTCAAAGGCCCACACTAGTAGATTCATTGTTAGTTGTGTATCTCCAATAGTAATCATCATGTACTAAATGAAACATATTTAAAGATTATGTACATCACCTGTCGAACACTATTAATCTTCCATATGCGTCCTATAAGGTATAGGTGATATGTTGGTATTTTAGTATTTCTATAAAAGTTGAGATTAGTTTCTTCTTTAGCTTGCTCATATTAACTTCTTTGCATGCATATCATAGTTGTTTGTTGATTTGAGTCGCACTTTCTGATATGTATCATATTGGCGGTATAAATTTTCTCTACACATACACGAAATAATTTGATTGGATCCACACATAATTTGATACCAACATGTCATTTATATTTTTGCATAAAAATCTATGACACCTTTCTTCATTGTCTAATCATCAAGCTTCAAGGAGTGCTGCTCTTAGACTTAAAAATTATCGTCCTTTTTCAAATCTCCATCATAAATCTTTTGGATAATTATCTCAACGAAAAGGGATGTAATATCTTTCTCTGGTTGTGCTAAATTTAATATTTGTTACTTTGTTTTAAACTTATTTTTATGGCGTATTCAAACTGGTGTGAATTGTGGGTTTACGAATACTCAAGCTGGAGAGAACTGAGGGTTTATGATGTACTCAAACCAGTGTGAAGGTTACTCGTGTATAGAGAGTTAGGCGTAGACAACTAGATTAGGGTTTTTAAGGGTGCGATCTTATAAAGCCTACTAAATTAGGTTTTTGATTTTGGTGAACTTTCATATAGTGAGGAAGTCCCTTTACGATAAGAAAGAATGGATATAGGATTATTATCTGAGCCACTATAAGAACCTCGTGTGTTCAAGTTGTGTTTTTCTCTACTGTCTGATTATAAGAACCTCATGTGTTCAAGTTGTGTTTTTCTCTACTGTTTGATTATTCGTTACTACTTTGAATTGTTATTTTATTTTCCGCTGCACTATCTGTGATGTTTGAAAAAAATCATAAGCAATCCTATTCATTCCCCTCTAGATTTGCATCTCAGATCCTAATAGGTTATTCTCTTGCACTAAAGATGTTTCAATATATTTTGTACTCGCTATGTTATATCTTCATAACTTAGATTATTCACTAAAAGACAAAAAGGAAAAAGGAATTCCACAATTATCTCGACTCCTGCTCTTTGCTACTTTCTCAAGACATATAAATCACTGAATGCTTGAAAGTTTTCCTGTAAAATTCATTTACATAACCTCAAGAAGTTTATTGTTTGGCCTCTTTATGAGGGATCTTAAAGTGAGCTCAAACGTTGTTATGCTCAACATATAGACTGAATTTATTTTTGATGCAAAATAAAGGAAAGTTCTCCTTAGGGTTAACATAATTTTCGTACATCTAGACGGGCCAAATACTCAATATATAGGTTGACTTTGACAACAACTCATTTACAAGATTAGCGAATTCTTTTTTGAGGTAAAAATTGGGCAAGATGCCCTATCATTGTATAATATTGAAAGGAAGATTAGTGAATTACAACTTAGTTAAGGACTTGAACTATGCTTGGCAAAAATTAGTTAGACCAAAATTAACTCTTTTTTTTTACCTATACTCGTTAGCCTAATTAGGAGATATCCGCACCATTTCCTAGACCAATCCCAGCCTGGTTAAGGGAGACTTTCCTAACATAACTATATGTGTACCTTTTTAATCAGATAACTCCACATAACATCCATTGTGATTGCTAACAAACCAGAAATAGATCTTTAAAACCACAAGCGCAATAATTGCGCACATATACATATAACAGAAGTGCTCAGACCTTGGGATTAGACCTATGACAAGATGATATCCCTGTCTTGATTTTGAATGCAGAAGATGTCTTCAACTTCTTGTATATTGTACTCTAATAACTAAAACTCATACTCTAAAGCAAGAAAACATACAAAAATTTAAAGAAAGAATCATCACATAGAAAATGAAGGAGCCACATGTCGTACTTTGTCTATAAGGGTTCACATAAAAAGTCTCCGACGTCTGAATGAATCTTTTAGGACTGTCTATAGATAAGGTACCCTACAATATTAAAGCATGGAAAGTATTACTCGTTTTAAAAAATGAGGGTATTTGGCAACAGCTGTAGTAGCTCATGGTGGCCAGATCTTAGCATGTGGGTATCTCAAATGGATCACACTGAGAAATTATATATTGCAGTTTTGCACCTTGTTTGCAAGCTGTCATTGGGTTGCATTGAGTCAAATTTGGGTGGTGGTCTATTGCAGAGGCTTGCAGTGTACACTAGTTGATCTAGTTCAAGTAGTTAGTGTACTTCGTTGATTTGTTTGATGGCCTAATTAGTTTCTACAATTTAGGATTTTTAGAGTTTCAATTACTTTAAGAGTAAACAGGAACTCCGCTTACAGATAGCTAGTCTATTGCAGAGGCTTGCAGTAAACAGGTTCTTTTTTCCTTTATTTGAGTTTTTAGAATGTTCTATTGCGTATGCTATTTTTTCAGGAAAAGAATATTAGTTAAAATGCACAAATAAAAGGTAAATAAATTCCTTTTTTATTATTTCGAATAAAAAATAAACATAAAAATTGTCATGCAACTCTTATGTGAACATAACCAAGACAAAGTTTCATGTCATTCATGTTGGTGTTCACTACTCATTAGTAATGCTGGTTTCGCAAGCTGTTGAGCTCTAACGGTATCACTGGTATCCACAATAACTTTTTTAATTTATAAGGACTTTTAATGACTTACATCAAGAAAGAGGCAAGCAATTGAATGCAGCATGAAGAGGGAAGTAATGGGGGTAAATAGGACTGTAGCATATAAACACAAGGAAGTGGACATCCTCGTGTAGTGTCCCCCTCTCTTTAGAGCTCTTCTACAGTACTCACATGTCTGTCCCTTTCCACTCAACCCCACATGCTCTCTCTTTCCTCTTTCAACATGAAATTTGTCTTAACAATCCTTAACTTTGTGTATGTGTGTATATATATATATATATGATTTGTGTATATATATATGATTTGTTATTAAAAAAGAGGGGAGAGTAACTTGCGAGGATGCTGTACTATATTTTTTCTATTTTTTTTTCTAAAATTTTTAGCATAGAGTTAGGCTTATGTTTCGGCGGTAATCTATATGAAATCTTATAATCATTGCTAATCACAGAGGGGTTTGTTTATATTCTAACATTAGTTAATTACATTCTGACATTAGTTAACTTAAGAGTTAATTAGTAATACATTGTTGGCTATACCAAGGTAACAACTTAATAAGATATTCGTCTTTGTTATATGTACCTTGGCATGTGGGTGTCATGTGATATTAATATGTTGTAAAGACATCCACTAACATTATTTTCTTATAAGTGTTGATCGTACATTAATACAGTACAAGTTTAGATAATAAATTAAAGATAACTCTTTCTAAAAAATAAAATAAAATCAAGAGATCCTACTGCTAATAAAATATTTTTGGGATAGTAAATGACTGTGCTCTATAGTAAAAAGAGTGTATCTATTCGTTTTTCTATGCAGACTGGTAAATACACAAAATTTTAAAGTTAGAACCTGTACTCTTTAATGCAGTTATTCCTAATTTGACAGCAACAAAATCAAACAGGAAAATGTCCAAAAATAGTTTGAAATTTGATAGTATATGATAATATTGGAATTTGCTATAAAAGAGACAGTGGTGGACATCAATAGAGAAAGCAAAGCCATGGATTTTTCTGATAGCATAATTGAGAGACATTCATCAAGTGGCACATGAGGTTGATACTTTAAAGAGTATTATTTGGTTTTGTGGTTAATTAAAAATTGGTTCACGAGTTGGGACCAGCTGCTCTTTAGTCATTATTACATGCTTCTATCCTTTCAAATTCTCTTGTTTGCCTCCAAAAAGAAGGTTTCACTAGATAATTCTTTTATTGATATATAATATGAAAAACCCTTACGATTTTGTTACTCTTTTGGGGGTAAATATTCGGGAAAAATTTCATATTAAAATTGTCTTAATTTAGAAATATTATATATAAACAACATTGAGCCACTCAAAATAAAAATTCATCTATAATTCCTAGCCCGGATGACAAGAACTAGAAGAAGTATCAGGACCGAAAAAATATAGTGGGTTTGCTAGAATGGTTGTATGACTTTTCTAGATGGAAATGAGGCTTATGCCCCAATTTCTAGGGGTTTTCTTGAAATTGACGAGTCCTCCTGATGGTGCAATGGCTCAAACTCGGGCTCTCCCTCAAGCATATATAGGATCTAACCAAGTTTCCCCTTGTCCAAAAAAAGGACACCATATATGCATCTGTGTGTTGCATATAGACTGAATTTATTAGAAGTGAGTCTTTTTATAATACTTCTTTATACAAATGAAAACAAACAAATGAGATCTCCTAGAAACACACGCAAAGATCGTTTATCGGTCGCTGCATGCGTAGAATCTTTGCTTGTGCCGGGGACGCGTGATACATGAGATCAAACATTGGACTTGACAAGAAGAAAAGCACCCGTGTCGACTCGGACTTCAGATTAGGAAAGAGTCCTTTTGCTTATTTCCTTTTTGATTAGGAACGAGTTCTTTTGGTTATTTCCTTTTAGATTAGGAAAGAGATCCTTTTTGGTTATTTCCTTTTAGATTCAGACTTTTTTTTATTAGAGTTAGGATAGGTTTAGTTGGCTATAAATAATAGTTCTTTTTGTAAATCAAATAATTAACTTTCAATTATTCAATCAAGAGAATTGTTCTCCATTGTTTTTCTTCTTAAGTTTGAGAAACCTAGGGCTTGTGGATTCAAGCTTGTTTTCTACCTGCTATTGTCAGGGCTCGTCGGTATCAAAACGATATTCGATCGGCCTTCCTGTTTCTACGTCTGCGTCAAGTGGTGTCAGAGCTTCGGCTTCAACATTTTCGGCAATGGCAGGTGACGACAAGAAGGAGTTTTCTCTATAGGATCTTTCCGCGAGGACAGATTCTATAAAAGGAAGATTTGGCACGTTGGAGGCGCCTCTTCAGAACCTTCAGCAAGCCATTGAAGGATTTACCCTTCAACTCAACAACGAGACTAATCTCGCTGGCGGTCTTCACCAAAGCGGACCCGGAGTTGGGCTACCCCGACATCCACCTCTATACAGTCCTCAACCCCTCCAGTTCATCCCCCTCCATATCAACCACGTCCAAACCAACCCCCTCCAAACCAAACCCTTCTGTATCAACCCCCTCCATATTAACCCCCTCCACATCATCGACGACTTCCCAATGATGATTACAGTGATGATGGAGCGGACTATGGTCACCAATTTGAAGGGCCATGGTTTGATAATGTGTTGAGTGAAGAAGCAGAAGATCAACGTTATGGCAGAGGTCAGAGTAGGGGCTACAACTCTCGTCACAACTACCACCAACAAGGCCGACATCATCACGACCAAGATTATCGGATGATGGGTAGGGTCTCCTTCCTTTGGAGGAAATTTGGACATAGATGCTTTCTTGGATTGGCTATATGAAGTGGAGAAGTTCTTTAAGATGGCTAATGTATCCGAAGCAAATCAAGTGAAGTTTATGGCATGTCGTCTCAAAGGAGGAGCTGCGGCATAGTGAGATCAGACTCAAAACACTAGGCGACGGTAAGGTAAGCAACCAGTTCGGGTTTGGCAACACATGTAGCAATTACTCTAGGCAAGGTTCCTACCACCCAACTACAACCAGATGAGAAAAACTTATGTCAACTTAAGTGAACGTCAACTAAGTTTCTTAGTCATTGATGATCACTTGATTGACATAAGTTGTGGATGATCCGATCCGTTGAACTTGATCTACATATTCTAAAACCCCAACACACCAAATTTGGGGTGAACTCAGTTCGAGCAATGCCATCAAGACATCAGATCAGTAAGCGCTTATACCAAAGTCTTCCGTCTTACTTCTCGTTGTGATTTGTCAACGAGCGAGGAGCAACTCGCGGTCAAATATATCAGAGGTTTGAAGTATTCAATGTTAGACCCTAGAGGGGAGTGATTAGGGTCTTATGCTAATCTAATTCGATTTTATGCCAAATTAAAAACTTTATTGATTATTTAAATCTTGCAAGAGATATATAAGCCAGAATATAAAATACAAGCACAGGATAAAAGTACACAAGGCAAACTCAAACACAAGATATGATCACGGAGTTCGGTCCCCACGACCTACGTCTCCGCTCCTCACCTTGAGGAGATCTCCACTATCACGACACACCCGGTTTGGAAGCCAGAACTTCTCTACACACTCGGTTATCAAGTCAACCGACAACTCTCACAAAATCTCACAATATACATACACAAGCTACAACCTCAAGTGTTGGTCCTCACGTATCGACTCCCTCAAGTGTTCAGAATTATCACCTCTCACTAGGCCACCGATGCCACTCCTCTCGGTATCGACTCCGTCCTCACCACACACTCCTCTCAGTGTACAAGTGTATTACAAGTGATCTCACGATAAGCACAATATAATAACGGATGTTCTCTACACTTGACGAGAACTTAATTAAGCTCACTCTCACTAAATCACATACCACTACCCAACAATATATTATATGAGATATAACAAGCTCAATAAGGGTGCGTGATAAATGAGTTTGAATAAATTCTAACTCAATAAGAACTAGCAATAAGATTAATAAGAAATAAATGCTAGAAAGTTGAGTTAGGAAAACTTCTCTACAAAGAGAGGATGATTTGGATATTGAGGATGAACTCCTCAATAAGTGATACAAGCTTCTCTTTGTAAAACAAACTCTTTTTCAAACCAAACTTGAAACAAGGCTTAAACACCTCTTTAAACACAAACTAAACTCTTTTAAAACTTGATTAAGGAATCTTCTTGGTTGAATGAAGAATTCAGAGCATATGGGTATATATAGCATCTCAATACATCAGTTAAAACCCAAAGAAAAAGATCAAAAAGCCACAAACACACAAAACAGAAAACTAGCCGTTACTGTGCAACGGCTCTCTGATAAGTAGACTTATGAGTCGACTCATGAGTTGATTTATGAGTCGACTAATGAGTCGGCTTATATGAGTCAACTCAGCAGACGAAAAATCACAACTCCGCTGTACTTCGTGAGTCGACTTATGAGTCGACTAAACATGCACATACCAGATTTGCACAGGAAAACTGAGCTTAAAACCATGTTTAAAAATATCAAATAAATTCCAAAGATTATAAAATTTGGAGAATAGTTTATAAACATATAAATGAGCATGTTTCAAAAGAATTTTTCCAAATGTAGTTCTCTGTTTGTAAAATCTCTTAGTTTTGCAAAAGCATGTAAAACGAGTGTATAATATTCTTAGTTTTGGACAAACGAGATAAACAAGGATATGAAACCTTTTCAAATAAATTTATAGACTAAACAATAGTTGTATAAAGTAAATTTTAAGTCTATACACTAATATCTCATTATATTGTCAAAATCACATTAAAACCAAAAGTGTCTGTTATGTGGATATTGAGCTTGAGATATATTCACACAATATAAAGTCCTATTCTAGTTGTACCCAGTTGATATGCATGAGAAGCTAAATCTTGGATCTGACTTGAATTGAATAAGCTTCATTATAAATGTGGCTCTTGAGTTACTCAACTTGGAACAAAACAACTACTGAAAAATATATTATAAATTGTTTTCAAAATCATCAAAACAAGATTCAAAAGTAGGCTCATATACATGAGTCCTAACAATCTCCCCCTTTTTGATGATGACAAATAATTTTCTAATTTGATATATAAATACAGTTCAATGAAGATACAATGCAATACTCCCATAACAATTTTCCAATTTGATATATAAATACAGTTCAATGAAGATACAAAGCAATACTCACATATTCTCCCCCTTTGTCACCATCGAAAAGAAGATAAAAAAAGGAGTGAAAACTCCCCCTACCTATAAGTACGAGTGAGAAAAAGGAAATAGGGATTGCTCCCCCTATTTAAAAGCCACAAGGATATATAAAAGATAAGATTATGAGGGTAATATAATTATCCTATATAGGCATGCATTTGCTACAACTAGAAAAAAATCATGAGGTATAAGATAGCAAATGTAAACATCCAAACATACTATATTGCAATATACATAAGACATCATTTAGCACTGAAACACACCACATTTGCAAGCCAGAAGAGTCAAACCACATAGTTGAAGAAAAACAACATCCCAACATAGAGTTTTACTACATCAAAAAAATAAAAACATCGTCCAACAAAACATAAATCAAAAGAACATCATAAGCCAAAGGATAACAGTCATCATGGAGCAGATGGCCCTGGACCCGGTGGAGGATAAGGATGCTGAACAGCCCTGAAAAGATCATCAAATCTGCCAGTAAGGATCTTCAAATCAGTATGCTGATGAGTCCTAATCCCACCAAGCTCCCTCCTAATAGCATCCTGAGACTCCCTAATATCTGTCTGAGTGGACTCAATCTCAGCAAATCTCACCCTAAGATCCGTATGAGAATCATCTAACACATCAAGTCTAGTCTTGAGGTTCCTATGAGACTCCTCTAACATATCAAATCTCGCTTGATCCTGATGATGCCAAAACTCAGCCTCAGCATGATAAGACTCCATCCGAGCAAAGAGATCCTCAATATAACTAGGGGTATGAGAGGGGGATGCTCATGTTCACGATATTTAGGGATTAAATCCTCATGTTCAAGATATTTTTTATAATATTCAAGATTAGAGGAGGAGGGAGGAGGAGCATTGGAAGATGAAGGTTGATCCCTACCAGTCCTACGATGTTTAGGCACAATGTTAGATATGATTAAGGCAAGTGCAAACAAGATGAACTCAGATTTAAGAGAAAAATAGAAACCCTAGAAATTTCTAAAGAACCCTAGATGAAAGTTCTAGAGGGTAAAACAAGGAGTGATAGAGAGAGGTATACCTTGACAATGGAGGACCAAGAGGAGACAAGGTCACTGCTGAGCCCAGAGATGGAGGATCGACGGAATGAGCAGATGGAAGAGGCGACTGACGAAAATAAAGAGAAAGAAGGGGATCGGTTCTTCTAAGGGAATTTTAAAGGTGAGGATGTGGTCAAAGACACATGGATGGCTGTAATAAGGTCTCCAAAAAGTATCTAGGTCAAATAGGTCCAAAGCCAAGTGAATCCAATAAGAAAACAACCCAGAACCGAAAACAGTAGCCGTAAGTCGACCTATAAGTCAACTCATTAGTCGACCAATAAGTCGACTAATAGCCTAAAAATAGTTTTTTAAAGATAATCTGTAATTTGTTTGTAGTATTTTTAAAGATAAAAAGTGTTCATGCTTAATTATGCTTATAAAACCACATGTCAACCATACTCAGTAACCATTTAAAAAGTTTTCTTAAAAGATATTTATGTATGTAGTATTTTCACAAAAAAATAGTTTGAAACACATATTATAAAACAAAACAAAACAAAAATCATAAAAGAAACTCAAATTAATTTTGTAAAGGCACCCAAGTATTTTGGGTGCCGAAAGAATTTGGGACATGACTCCCATCTTTTAAATCCAAGGCCCTAGGGTTATGAACCCATTTGGGTGTGTTTTGTGCATGGATACGATCAAAGTAAAACTTGTATACATGATCCATACGATTGCAATTTGTGCAATGTAGAGTTTGGAATGGTTTGCATTGACCAATTTTTTGTGCACGTGCCTCATTGGCAAAAATAGGTATGTCTTGAAATTTATTTTGCAAACGAGAAATTCTTTTTAAGTCAAAACAAAACTTGGTCAAATGACCCAAACGACCACAAAAATTACATTTAAACACATGGGTATGTTTATGATTATCATTTTGTGTGTGAACATGTGAATGAGATGGAGAAGTTTGATGGTGTACATAATCATGTATAGGCTCGTTTAAATTTTGAGCATTTTGACAAGTTTTAGATAGGTGGCCTTTACGACCACAAATAGAACATTTGTGAACTTTGTCATACATGCGTGCATAGTGTATAGAATTCTTAGAAGAATTATCATTGTATTTTGCACACAAGTCCATAAGTTTCTTATTATTGACAATGCATGTTTTAAGAGTTGAGTCTAAAGATGAAATGTAATTTTTAACAACATTCAACTCATCATTGTTAGTCACATGGGCATTGACATTGGAGCATACATGATTACTAAACTCATTTCTAATGTTCTTTACTTCTAGAATGGCATTGTTTTTCTCATGAGTTAACTTAGCAATATCACTTCTTAATCTTTCATTGCATTCTTTGAAATTAACATTTTCATTTGCAATGAAATCAAACTTAGATACAAGGGACTCATGAGTGGACTTCAAATGAACATGCTTGCTTTTCAATTCCTTAATCGCTTGTTTGTATTGAAGAGAATAAGGGTGAAGGGAAGTTAGAGGAACCATTCACCTTGTTTGGGAACATTTAGGAGGTGAAGTTATTCACCCTAGTTCCCCTTGGTTCACCCCCTAATAGTATAAAATTTGTTACCCCCCAAAATGGGGTGTAACTAAGGCGAAGGGAATTCCCTTCCCTTCCCTTTCATTCTCTCACATAGTTTCCCTTAACTTCCCTTAACCCCATTGAAATCCAAACACACCCTAAAACTATGTTTTAATTTCTTGTTGTCATGCAATAATTTTTCAAATTCATGTGCAAGTTCATCAAAAGAAATATCATCAACATTTTCGAGCTCACGTACCTCACTAGGATCATCTCCTAGTGGAAGCATACATGAAGATGAAACTCCTATAGATTTTGAGGCGGGATTTTCCAACTCTTGTCGGATAGCCTCCAAATCACCTTGATGTGTTTCTATTAAATTCCAAAGCTCGTAAGTGCTATAAAAAGAATCAAGAATGTTAGCAAAAGATAAGCCAAAGGCATTGATTAAGAATTCTAGCAAAGACTTGTTTAAAGCAAATAATCTTTTGTCATCATTATTCCACTTGGATTTCTCTGTAGTGGGAACTCTATAAGCACAATCGATAATTTTCCAAATATCAATATCATTAGATCTAGCAAATATTTTAAATCTAATACACCATTATGCATAGGGAAAACTATCTAATCTAAGAGCAATATTTGTAGCATAACCGAGACTTGGTGCATTAAACATGTCCATGATATATAAAGCAAGAAAGCAAATAAGATCAAAACAAGATTAGCAAGATAATGACTTAGATCTTTAACTCAAGGCGATTAGTCTTTAAATCAAAGAGCACCAAGCTCTGATACCAATTGTTAGACCATAGAGGGGGGTGATTAGGGTCTTATGCTAATCTAATTCGATTTTATACCAAATTAAAAACTTTATTGATTATTTAAATCTTGCAAGAGATATATAAGCCAGAATATAAAATACAAGCATAAGATAAAAGTACACAAGGCAAACTCAAACACAAGATATGATCACGGAGTTCGGTCCCCACGATCTACGTCTCAACTCCTCACCTTGAGGAGATCTTCACTATCATGACACACCCGGTTTGGAAGCCGGAACTTCTCTACACACTCGGTTATCAAGTAAATCGACAACTCTCAGTAAATCTCACAATGCACATACACAAGCTACAACCTCAAGTGTTGGTCCTCACGTATCGACTCCCTCAAGTGCTCGGAATTATCACCTCTCACTAGGCCACCGACGCCACTCCTCTCGGTATCGACTCCGTCCTCACCACATACTCCTCTCGGTGTACAAATATATTACAAGTGATCTCACGATAAGCACAATATAATAACGGATGTTCTCTACACTTGACGAGAACTCAATTAAGCTCACTCTCACTAAATCACACACCACTACCCAATGATATATTATATGAGATATAACAAGCTCAATAAGGGTGCTTGATAAATGAGTTTAAATAAATTCTAACTCAATAAGAACTAGCAATAAGATTAATAAGAAATAAATGCTAGAAAGTTGAGTTAGGAAAACTTCTCTACAAAGAGAGGATGATTTGGATATTGAGGATGAACTCCTCAACAATTGATGCAAGCTTCTCTTTGTAAAACAAACTCTTTTTGAAACCAAACTTGAAACAAGGCTTAAACACGTCTTTAAACACAAACTAAACTCTTTTAAAACTTGATTAAGGAATCTTCTTGGTTGAATGAAGAATTCAGAGCATATGGGTATATATAGCATCTCAATACATCAGCTAAAAACCAAAGAAAAAGATCAAAAAGTCACAAACACACAAAACAGAAAACTAGCCGTTACTGTACAACGGCTCTCTGATAAGTCGACTTATGAGTCGACTAATGAGTCGGCTTATATGAGTCAACTTAGCAGATGAAAAATCATAACTCCGCTGCACTTTGTGAGTCGACTTATAAGTCGACTTATGAGTCGACTAAACATGCACAGACCAGATTTGCACAGGAAAACTGAACTTAAAACCATGTTTAAAAATATCAAATAAATTCCAAAAATTGTAAAATTTGGAGAATAGTTTATAAACATATAAATGAGCATGTTTCAAAAGAAATTTTCCAAATGTGATTCTCCGTTTGTAAAATCTCTTAGTTTTGCAAAAGCATGTAAAACGAGTGTATAATATTCTTAGTTTTGGACAAACGAGATAAACAAGGATATGAAACCTTTTCAAATGAATTTATAGACTAAATAATAGTTGTATAAAGTAAATTTTAAGTCTATACACTAATATCTCATT
>BQKN01066415.1:257819-292507 GCA_022839385.1 Asparagus kiusianus
CCTGCCTCCCTTATCAAATTGATTCTGGAATTAAGGAAAGGTTTGAACTGGTGAAGGGAAAGTCCGCTGTGGAAGAGCTTGCCAATCATAGCCTTCACAAAGGAGAAGAAGGAGCGAACTTCTAGACAGATAACGATCTTGTCGGGATCGTCGTCGGATAACAACTCCTTCACTAAGACATGAAGACGAGAGGAACGCCCTATACAAAAAAAAGAGGGAGAAGTCCGTCAAAAGTCTTAATAAGAAAAAAGGAATAACACTCTTCAATGAGTTAACTTATACCTTCTTCCCCTTGATCCGCTGGGGGTAGTGGAGGTGTAACGGCTGTAGGTGCATCAACTGGTGTAATCGGTCTCACAGCCGGCTCAACAGGGTCTTTCTCAACAAAAGCTCCTGCCGGATTCAAAACAGAATTCGCAGAGGCGTTACATCATAGTTGCATTAGTCAAGATTGGCTAGTCCTATAATTAACTCAGAAAGAAGCACATACCTTCAAAGGAACCATCCTCGGGATTTTCAGCGAAGGCGGACTCGGGAAACATGTCTCCAGGTAGCTGGTCCTCAATCTGAGGTGAGCTATATATGTAGCGCATCATAGGAGTGTCTGCAAACAAGCTTCCCTCGTCGAAGTCATCGATGGAGAAATCTGACATAAAAGGATATCAGTGCCAAAGAAAAGTGAAGAGACTACAACTAATGGAAATGAGTTACCTCTCACGGGTGCATCGGCCTCTTCATTCCCAGGATTCGCCTCCTGCGAATTATCTGAAGAAGCAAGAAGTAGAGGACAGTTAGGAGATACACAAATTTATTCGTGTATTATCTAAAGAAATACGGTGTCAGTGTTAGATGTACCTGGATTCATGGAATCAGGTCCTACATTGATCTCCTCTCTAATGTCAGCAACCCCTGTAGGCCTCTCTACAGGGGGTGGTGGGTCAGACTCATCAGGAGATACGGGAATAGGATCGAGACTCATCTCATTCTCCCCACGCGCTCCTATATAGAGGTGGAAAAGTATAAATCAATGTGCTGAATAACCAAGAGAATGGTTCACAGGATGGATAGTACCTCCGTCACCGGCAGTATCATCGCCAGCCAAGTCCATATCAGAAGCTCGGGAAGCTGCACGCAGCTTACGGGCTAATCTCTTCCGCCTAGCGGTAGGGATCGAAGGTCTCGCCTGAGGAGGAGGATGAAACTCTCCATCATGATCAACTGTGGTCCCTGAAACGTCAAACCATAGTCAGTTTCAATATTTCTGGAAAATAAAGGGAAAAGCTGAATCGCAAACCTCGCTCAGAAGAGTCATCATAATCTTCGGGATCCCCGCCTGAAGCCTCGTCTGTGGAATGGAATGTCCTCTGGCCCTCTTCATCAATTCGGCGAGTCTTGTTCCGCGCCCTCTGTGCACGAGCGTTCTCCCGAATCCTAAGGGAATCAATCTGAGAAGCCTTCTCAGCCTCTATCTCTGCAATCGGCTTCACGGGGACAGTCTTGTTAGCTGCTAGTAACCACTTGCAGCTCAAGAAAGTGAGGTTCAACTGCCGATCAATACTCGGGAGGCTGAACTTAGCACCAGTACAGCCAGTCACGGTCCACAACCATGCACGGAGACCGTCGATCAAACCACTATGAGTCCGAAACTGCTGACGAGGATTCCCGATGTAGAGCTGATCATAGCCAAACTGACGAGCGAATCGACAGGGTAGATATGGCTCTATGAAGCACTGATTCCTCACCCGAAAAATCAGATAGCCAGGCCTGATGTTCACCAACCAGTTGAAGCAGCCAATGTCTAAGTGAGTCCGATACTCTCTCGGCCTCTCATCATCTATCAAGCACTCGCCGTATCGGCCGGAGAACTGCGGAAAACAAGTGGAGAATGCCCAACACTTGTGGACCTGCAGCTGCTATCTGACATCAGAAAATCCGCGGCCCTCCCACCTGCCATTTTCAAGCAATTGTAGCAGGGGAACAGAGTGGTCTGTGGCGTTCGGCACCGACATCATATCCGAGCGATGGAGGACGAACCAAGCCATCAGATAAGCGTACGGAAGCTCCACCTTAAGAGTGGGAATCTGACCTGGCAAATCGGTCTCCTTCCGTGTGAAGGCACTGGAAAGCTGTCGAAGTCCTCGGTGAATGTCAGCTACCATCACCGGAAGAAGTGAAAGCTCTTTCTTATAAGCAAGCTGAACGGCCGGGTAGAGCACCTCTAAAGGCAATGCATCACCAGACTGGTATGGAACCACACATTTCTTCAACCAAATAGCGAGATAACCGGCAAGAAGAGTCATCGGCCGAATCGGGGTGGTCGCATGCCATAAGAAAGATCTGAATCTGGTCTTCGCAGGGAAACCACCCTCAGGACTGCTAGTGGTGTAGGAGTGAGCATCAATCTTCTTCAACAAACTGTTCACCTCTGAGGGAGTAAGTGGGGCCAACTCACAAATAACCTCGCCAGAACTATTCTCCAGGTTCTTGAATAAATAGTTCGCAAACTGCTTCAGACTCACGGAGGCCTTGGTCCTTTTCGCTAAAGGCTCAGACTGTGCCAAGGCAACGTGATAATGACAAGTGAGATCCCATAAAGTCTCATAGCGATCAGGCATGCGATCCTTCAACTGGTCCAATTCACGATTAGAGGGAAAGTACTCCTGGTATAACATCTGTCCCATGGGCAAGCCAGAAATCCGGTGCATCTCGTGAAGAGCCAAGCCCAACTCCCCCTGCCGGGTCAGAAAAGTGTTCGAGTCTGGATTATATAGCTCGAACAAAGCACAAAAATGTCTCAAACTGACAGGCAAGCCATACATGGTGGCACGAACGGCTGCATACAAACCGCAAGCGTACAACTCCTCGCCCCATCGGCTCAAAACGTATGTCGTCATGCGACTCCACCAAGACTTGTCCGAAGAGTGGACCCAACCATAAATCCTGTGACGAGTCGCAGGCATCTCCCGTCCTAGGGCAGCGAGACGATTTCTCAAGGTCAAAGCAGTAGCGAGAAGCTCGTTACGTGGTGGTGCATCTAGTCCCAACACTCCAGGATGTAATCCGGTAATGTGACTCCTGCTCGAGCCAGGAGCTGCCTGATGGGTGATATAGCCGCAATGGACGCTCTCATGATCCTCCGTCAAGCGCCACGACATCTCCCGTGTCACGGCCTGACGCCTGAGCTCAGTCAATGAGCGATGCCGAGGAATCTCCGGCAAGTATATGAAGCCACTGCCGGTCTGGTGAAGCCACTGCTCAGCGTCAATGAATACGGCTTCTGGGTCATCGACGGAATCACCAAACATGAAGTCGCTCTTCCGAAGAGGATGGGTAGAGCTGGCATCCTTCACAAAAGGCGCATCTGTGATCAGCTGACGAATGGCTCGATGACTACCTTCCCTCACCACCTGGGCAACCTCAGTCGACGTGCCCGGAGCAAACTGAGGAGTAGCTGGAGTAGGGGAAGGATCGTCGGAGATCGAGTAATACTCGCCACGACGCCCACAGACTGCGTGGGACGAGAATGATCCAGAAGGGTATCCCACTGCAAAGTGAACAGTTAAACACTGGTTAGTCCCGATTATAAAAGGAAATTGAACTCATCTTACAAATAGTTAAGATAGAGTCATTGCCTTATAAAGGGTGAGACGATTTGGCCATATTGTGCAATTACAACACAGGGTATGTCAACAACATATCCCTGCCTTATAAAGCGCAATGTAGCGTCAAATCGCCCCCTTTAATTTTGAGATATGGTTTTGACCAAGCAAAACATATCTTTGAAGCGTCGATCCTCGCCAACGAGAATCAAGGCTCTTCCCGATTGCCTCGCCAAGGAGAACAACGTGGGGTAAAATGGATCAATTTGCAAATTTTCAAGAAAGAGGGGTTAATTTGCAAAATTCCCAAATATTTCAAAAGCGTCGATCCTCACCAAGGAGAATCAAGGCTCTTCCCGATTGCCTCGCCAAGGAGAACAACGTGGGGGTAAAAAAGGACCAATTTGTAAATTTACAAGAAAATAGGGACTAATTTGTAAATTTCCAAATACTGCCAAAAATAGCTCACCAGCATAGGAGGGAGGCGCGCCATCAGCCGACATAGCAGGGGAACGACCTCTCGAAGCACGCGACATGACAAGCTGCAAAATAAGTTAAAAGAGGTCAGATCAAAAAAAAAAGATCACTTTTTTATCAGATCTACCCACTGAAAGAGAAGCTCGAGGCGTCAAATCACACCCTCAATCCTCACATATGATCCTACAAATGCCTAAATTAAAATTGAGCATGAAAAAGATCATAATTGTGGAAGATTTACCTGAAGAAAGGCTCGAGATCCAACAAAAGTGAGACCTTTTTGGAAACTCTCAGCACGCGCTCGAGGGGTCTGAGAGAAATTCTAAATATGGAAGTTTTGAGAGATTTTTCAGTCCAAGATCAAAAGGAAGCCTAGATCTAGGACAACTATCAAAGTTTCGAGGAGAAAAGACGCTCGAGGGAAGAGAAAAATCAAAAAGAGGACAAGGGGGGGGGGGGGGGGGCGGCCCAAGAGAAGAGGAAGAAAAGAAAAGAAAAAGAGAGAAAAATCCCTCTTTTATAGCCTTGAACCAGATCTGGTTGAACCAGACCAGACCAGACTGGACCAGACCAAGCCCAAATTAGACCAGACTGAGTCAGAATGAGCCCGAATGGGTCAGATTGAGCCAGATTGAACCTGGCTGGACCTGACCAAGCCAGAGTGGACCAGATTGAGCCAGAATGAGCCAGAGTGGACCAGATTGAGCCAGAATGAGTCAGATTGAACCAGTTTGGGCCAATTTCGAACCTGTTTGAGCCAAATTCGAACCAGAATTCAAATTGGAGTTGAATTAAGCATCGAAATGATTTCAGATCAACCTACGGTTCAGTTCCCTACCTATTTAATCCCTCTCTCACATATTTGGAAGGGTTGGAAAGATTTTTGAGCCCAAATAATGCCTTTCTGGTATATTTTTTGGGCCGGTTCAGATTATTCGAACCTAAAAGAATACTCCAATAAGGTATACGAGTATAAACTATTCCCTATTTTTATTGAGAAGTTCCTAGAGAGTATTCTTCTAAAAATATTCTTAAGGATAACTCAATAACATGACGCCGGACAACGCGTCGCAAATGAAGACTCTGCGCTAACAATCGAGCGTTAGTTGTACGTCAAACCAACCAGCACAAGCTAAAAGATTGAAGAATCGGGAATCGACTTCAAGTTCAAATTCCGACGACGGTCAGACAATAAATGCAGCACCGGAATCTTTATAAGCATTCGACAAAGCACCGAATAGCCTGAAGGAGTGAAGGAATACAGAACAAAAGTCGTTCCAGGGCCCGTTACACCGACAAAGGGTAAGGGACAATCATATCCAAAATATCCCAGACTCCTCTATAAAAGAATGAGGCTGGAACATTTTGGAGGGGGTATCTGTAGGCGTGTAAAATTGCCTATAGGTCCCTTAGCTTAGCTCGGCATGATGATTCGACAAATCAACGGACGTTCGAGCGACGAAACGAACTAAAGAGGCTACGAAGCTAACGAACCGCACGTAAACAACGTCAATGGTTCGGGAAGTCAACGAGTCATCCAACAAAGTGGATTTGAACTCAAACACCGACTGGGTTTTACTGCCAAATCAGGAATCAAGTCAACAAATCAACAAAACAGCCGAACAACGGACACAAAAAACCGGAAACAACGGAAAACGACGAAACCAGCGCACCTGGGGGAACTCGGCCCGAGCCGAGCCACCCTGAGGTGGCTAGGCGCTGTTTTGTGCCAAAGGCACAGTTTTGAGTGCCTATAAATAGGCCTGGCACTCGTTCATTTGAGAGGAACTTTTGGTTGAACTTCTGAAGAGCCGAAACTCTGCCGGATTATCATCTCAACTCGGAATTGTGAAGGCTTGAAGCTTGGACCCTCGGATTCAGTTTTCGGCGAGCACCCACGACAAACAAGGCAGGAGTTTGAAGAAGCTAATCCTCAGATCTACATCGTTCTACTCCGGATCTAAGCTTGGTTCTTAGATCCCGAGATTCGAGCGGTCGTTTCCTTGGCGAAACGATCCCTCCCGGCTATTATCTCCTTGGTGGGATAATACCCGTAATACGTTGTAGATCTGCTTGGATCCAGATCTCGCGGTGGTCAACGGTAATCAACCCCGGCGCAGGCAAAGAACCCCACAAAGCGAGCGACCGAAAAACAGGAGCTCGCGATCTGTTCAAAGGAAAGTTGTAATTTTTTGTTTTCTTTATTTCGATCTCCATTGTAACCGGCTCTTATAAAAAGACCGGATATTTGTAAAACGCATAAAGTTGTTTTCAAAGTTTGTAATGGAATCATCAATGAAGAAGAACACGATTTTCCACGCGAACAACTCCTATGCGCTAAGAAGACACCAGATTCATCACAACGACACCCAATTTTCTTTTTTAGATGTTCAATCAACAACAAGGTGTGCACCCTCATCATTAACAAAGAAAGCTGTGAGAATATTGTGTCAAAGGCTTTGGTGGGTCACTTAAAACTGCCGACTGAAACAAAGCCTGTGCCTTATACCATAGGATGGATCAAGAAGGGCCCCTCCGTGAAGGTGACCAAAGTATGCCGTGTACCACTATCACTAGGCAAGACTTATAGTGATTCTGTTGCTTGTGATGTTATGGATATGGACGCATGCCATGTATTATTGGGGTGACCGTGGTAGTATGATGTTGATGCTAAGCATGTCGGCAAGAAGAACGAATACTCTTTCGTATGGATGAACAAGAAGATTATTTTACCACAAATTCCACCCTCACTAAAGAACCCAAATGATAAAAAATCCAAACGTATTTCTCTTTACAACAAGGGAGAGTTTCTAGTCGAATCGAAGGAATTGAAGTAGAGGTTTACTTTAGTTGTTAAAGAAGAAGTGAAGACTCTCGTTGAGGTTCCAGAGATGAAGAGGAGTTTAAAGTGTTGGTTCCTGAGGAGTTGTCAGAGGGTCTTCTACCCATGAGGGATATTCAGTATCATCTTGACTTCATCCCGGGTTCAGTGCTTCCTAATCTCCCTCATTATCGCATGAATCCACAGGCGAAGAAGGTTTTATAGGATACCATTGAGAAAGCCAATGCAAACTTCAAGGCGTGAGCGGACAAGAAGAGGTGACTCAAGGTCCTCAAGAAGATCCTCAAGAAGATCAACAATAATGCATATGTAGTGGATCTTCCAGAAGGAATGGCTATGTCGAATACATTCAACACGGCGGATATTTCTGATTATCATCCTTCAATCAAGTTGTATTCGAGTGATACGAACTCAGACGACTTCTTTTAAAGAAGGAGGGACTGATACAGGAGATCAAGCATTGAACGAGACAAGAAGAAAAGCACCCATGTCGACTCGGACTTCAGATTAGGAAAGAGTCCTTTTGGTTATTTCCTTTTTGATTAGGAAAGAATTCTTTTGGTTATTTCCTTTTAGATTAGAAAAGAGTTCCTTTTTGGTTATTTTCTTTTAGATTCAGACATTCTTTTTTATTAGAGTTAGGATAGGTTTAGTTGGCTATAAATAATAGTTCCTTTTGTAAATCAAGTAATTAACTTTTAATTTTTCAATCAAGAGAATTGTTCTCCATTATTTTTCTTCTCAAGTTTTAGAAACCTAGGGCTTATGGATTCAAGCTTGTTTTCTACCTGCTATTGTCAGGGCTCGTCGGCCTCGAAACGATATCCGACCGGCCTTCCCATTTCTACATCTGCGTCAACGTGTTAGCCTGTAGACCACCGAATCACAGATCTAAAATTGATCATGAAGAAGGCATAGTGTTCTTTGTCTCAATCGAGGAAACTTAGAATAGACGTGAATAACCTCAACAAGGTGAGATTACTACTCTTCTCAAGATCAAAACAAAGTTTGATGTCAAGGGAAGGTGTAAAAAGCTATGGATCTCTCGAAATTCTCCCTTTATGTTCAGAAAATCGCCAAAACCTCGCTTCTCTTTCTCTGAAATTTGTGATTCTGCTCTGAAAAACGTCAGAAACTCACCTAAGAGCTTAGATCTCGTCAATACCCTTTACAAATGAATGAAGAAGGGTATTTATAGGACTTGAACACCATGTTTGTGGATAAGATCTCGTGATTTGGTCTTATCTTTAGTTAGAAATGATTTTCCCGCATTTAGGATATTCCCAAAGCAGTTAAGAGGCCATTGGACCCGTCAAAACCGATAAAAAATAGTCAAAAATGCGTCTCGGGGATTCCTTCTATGTGAGATAGGTCGGGGTGTCTCGCACATATGTGAGACACCTCATTGTGTCTCGGATTCCGAGACACAAAACAATGTCTTAGAATCCAAGGTAGTTTGTACTATCTTTGGTATTTTAATTTTAATTCTTTCATCCAATCTCAGAATAAGATGATTCAAGTTGTGTTGGAAAGATGATGAAGATACCTACAACTTATGTCTTTTGAGCTTTTTTGAATTCGAATTGCATCATGGTCTAAATTTTAGTTCTTCATATTCATGCATCCATTTTCTTCTCGAATCATGCATTCTAAATCTCGTTGTTGCTTCGTCGCTTTGTTTTGGCATCACATGATCCTCTTTAACTTGGATATCAATGTTAATCGCCTTCTCTTCATCTTGATCTATGTTCAAAAACTTATAGGTAATTTTTAATCCCTACAAATACCCCCACAAAAGTGTTTCAGTCTTATTTTTAATAGAAGAGTTTGAAATACTTTGGATAAGATAGACCCAGTCTTTAATTTTTGACTTCTTCAGCTTACATCATATTCAGCATTGTTTATCAATAGTCTAAAATTCTTCTGGTATTGTATTTATCGGTTGACTTTTATCGAAATCTTGAACTAAAACGGGTGTGTTGATACTTGAATTAGCTCGTGTTATCGAGTTAACATTGAACCAATTATCTTCGTCGGGAGTTTGTATCTGAATTACGATTGAACTCCCAGGGATAATTTTGATCTGGAAATTATCTTGAGTCTTATTTCGGTGAAATTGTTGACACGTTGACAGTGTTGACCTCTGTTACAGTATGAACACAGTTTATACTTATACATTAACTGAAGTCTATACAGTTTAAGCTCTTAAGGCATTAGAGTGTGGAGAATCAGTTTATACACATGTACTCATCGAAGTTAGGAATAGAAAGTTGAGAATGCATCGAACGCTCACCAGGTTAAGATCTTTGTGAGAGATTTGATTGTATGATTAGCTATAGATGCTGATACGACTACAATTTCAAAGGCTACCGAACATCTCAAGGTGATCAAGTCACGAGACCAACTGATGAAGCTGGTACGTTAATGACTATTAAAGCTGATTAGAGATGAAGCTTGTACAAGCTTTGTGAAGAGAAGCTCTCCGAGCTAGAAGAGCGAATCCGTCGTCTCAAGATACTTATCTAAGCATATTGGAATTTTTAGCAAACCCTCAGCCATCAACAGATTTGATAAGCCTTTACTGACTACCGTTTGAGTCGGCCTAGCATATAGATTATCTAAGTTTGTTCTATATTTAACGTTGTGCTAAAAGAATAAACTCTTTAGACTTGGTGCTCTGATATTAAATACATAGACTTTATTATTTTTTACGGGATAGACTAACCGATAATGCGTGCTAGGCGTAGGCTTATCTCTAATTAAGAATTAAGATAAAGTTATCCATGCATGTGAGGCATGGATTTTTGTCCCTACGATGTTGAATACATAGACTTGGTCGTTTTTACGGGAATGGACTACCCAGCAGCATGTGTAAGATGCAGACTTATCTCTAATTAGGGATCAAGATAAAGTCCCCCATGCATATGAGGAATGTATTTTGGATATTGAAAGATTGTGTCTTCTCTTGGGGCAAAGACGAACCCGGTGTCAGAGAAGAAGAATTTTATATTCTATCTCCTACTTGTCTTCTCTTGGGGTGTAGACGAACCCGATGCCGGAGAGGGAGAATTTTATATTCTATCTCCTTCTTATCTTCTCTTGGGGCAAAGATGAACCCGATGCTGAAGAGAAAGAATTTTATATTCTACCTCTTGCTGAAAAAGAAACTCAAAGTGAGATCTCTACTTTGAGAATCTGCAAGGTGAAACTAAGAGTGTGATCTCCAATCTGAGAATAAAAAAGATACGAATAAACCTAACTATTAAAAGGTTTGATTACCTAATCTGAAGGTGGACCTCTCGTTTATTGAGAGAGGATTCTAATTTTGACCCTAACTATAGGAAGGTTTGACCAAGTGGGGTTTGAGATGACACTAATTGTTCAAAGGTTTGATCGCTCGATTTAGGTGGAGAACTCTCATTTATCAAAAGGAAACTCTGGTTTTGGTCCTAACTATTCAAAGGTTTGATCAAATAGGGTTTGAGACGACCCTAACTGTCCAAAGGTTTGATCGCTCTGTTTGGGTGGAGAACTCTTGTTTATTAAAAGGAAACTCTAGTTTTGGCCCTAAATGTTAAAATGTTTGACCAAATAGGGGTTTGGAACGACCCTAACTATTTGAAGGTTTAATCATCCAATTTGAAAGTGGACCTCTTATTCATGGAAGGAATCGAGAGGGGATTTTAGATTTGGTCCTAACTGTTCAAAAGTTTGACCAAATGATAGTGAGAGTGGACGTACAAATAACAGTGAGAGTGTTGATTTGTATAACTCTCTGTGTAAATATAATAGGAGTTTTTGGTGTCAAGTTTCATGGCCTTAACACATAGGGGGGTTTGAAAATCACTATGGATCAGCAGATTAAAATTTCGAGTGTCGCGTCAGGACTTTAACAGTGGGATTGTTAAAGGCTAGACACAATGGGAGTTTGAATGGATTTAACCATGAAGAATTTTAGTAGACCCACCGTTAATAAATTTGATCAGCGAGGGACTTTGTGGTTTAGGATCGTGAAATCGAGCATTCCACAATTACACCATGAGAGTTTGGTGACGAAAGTTTGATCCGATGAAGTCATTGAATCTCGTCTCAACGAAGGAGTGCTCCAAAAAACACAACCGGAATTGATCCTGGCGACTGAAACCAACCAAGGATTATGAATGAAGGAAAGAAAATATTTTGTTATCTTCCACTTCGTAAGAGAATAGTGGTTATCGATGACCAAGAAGGATTCAAACCGTTTTTTCCTAAAGGAGTGAAGCTAATGGGATGTGCTTCATCCTTGAAGGAATTTAGAGTCAAAGTAGGAGAGTTTTAATCATCTTGGTAATGATTAAATAACCATAGTGGGGGATTCATAATCATCATTTTTGTAATGATTAAGAGTGGATTATTCAAATGGTTGGTTTTCATCTGGAATAATCTGCTCATTTTGGGTTATCCTTAAGATACCATGCGTAGTACTCTCCAGGAACTTCCCGTTGATGGGTAATACTGCCATTCTTTGTACAGAATCAGGTATTGGTTCCTGACTTCATATTCTCCTCGAACTTCGTATCAACCCCTAATTTTTTAGCAAAACTAAGTCTAATGAGAAGTGCATTATTTTTTAGCCATATTGTTGGGTTATCCTAAAGAATATTATGTGTAATATTCTCTAGGAACTTCCCAATAGAAATAAGAGAAGTAGTTTAACCTCATATACCCGTTGGAGGAAATGGATCAGTTTAGCCTCATATACCAGTAAGAGGATAAAGGAAAAGTAGTTTATACTTGTGTACTCATCGGAGTCAAGAGAGAAGTTTAACCTTATATATCTGTCGGAGGTTCATAGAGAAGCAGTTTATACTTATATACTCTTCGGAGTATTGGAGAAACAGTTTACACTCGTATACTTGTCGGAGTCTGGGGGAAGAAGTTTATACTCGTATACTCTTTGACGTATTGGAGAAGC
This sequence comes from Asparagus kiusianus, assembly GCA_022839385.1. Taxonomy (NCBI): domain Eukaryota; kingdom Viridiplantae; phylum Streptophyta; class Magnoliopsida; order Asparagales; family Asparagaceae; genus Asparagus; species Asparagus kiusianus. Next base: position 269,692 of record BQKN01066415.1, read on the forward strand.
AGTTTATACTCGTACACTTGTCAGAGTCTATGAAAAATAGTTTATACTCGTATACTCTTCGGAGTAGTTACCGTCCTCATTTTTCTTATTTTGTCGTTATGATGCCGACGTTAACTAAGGCTTGGATTTTGTCTTAAGAATAAAGCAAGCTTTAGTGGGATGGTGGACCCTCCTGTGATATGCACAATACTTTGGATCCAAAGTTTTTTTGGCTTCCTCCTGATTTTTAATAGGTGTCAGCTCGATTTTGTTGTTGTTCAGGATGTACTTGAAGATGGTTAGAACATCATCATCCTTGAAGGACTACCGCTACATCTGAGGTGGATGTTATGGTGATTGTTGCTAAGATTTTTGTTGTAATGTTCGATTAACATCAACAACAGCTACAGGCACCGTTGATTAACTTCTCTCGGTCTTCTTTCTTTTAAGAAAGCGTTCAGCTTGTTGCCGCTTAGTCTTAACTCCTTCCAAGTTTTGGATGTCACAACTCCCATGGCTTCTAGGACATCGAGTGAGATATTGTTATGACAAGTCTAGAGTATGAACTCCTCTGTGACCGAATCTCGGTAGTTTATCACTTTGTTTCAGAAGCATTTAACGAAGGTGTCGACTGAGTCTCTGCTCTTCTACTTCTCATCCAAAAGGGTTCCGATTGATACCTCAGTGTCATCATCAATGAATTTGCTGAGGGACAAATTTTCCATATCATCCCAGCAGTTAACACTCCCTGGCTTAAGACATCGATACCAATCGAAGGCGACCTCGCACAGGGTCCCATGAATGAATGAATCATCAAAGGTTCATTCCCAGAGATTATACCTAAATGGAATTTGAAGTAGACCAAGTGCTGGGTTGGCGAGCCATTCCCGTTGAATGGCGTGAAGTTGATTAAATTGAACTTCGACGGGTACGGAATTAACTCCCACTCCCTTGGGTATGGACACGGAATGCCGGTCTTCTTTACTCCTTGAGCGGACATCAAGGCATTTACCTTATTCTCCAGCTCTTTCGTCATCTCGTTTTCGCCTTCATCTCTCTTCAAACAATGTTGAGAAGTAGTGTTATTAAGGGGTGCACTTGAACTACCCCCAGCGTTATTGAGGGGTGCATCAGCCTTGATGACTTCGTCCACTTCCGGATCACTATCGTCCGTGACATTCTGAGTGCGACGGCTGGATTCGGCCCGCTGATTAGTCTTTGGTGGTTGAAGTTATTGAGTTTGCAACTCTCTAATTTGCTACATAGCCAACTCTATCTCTATTTTTATCTCAGCTCTAAACTCTTCTTTTTGCTTGGCTAGAGCGTCTTGAAGTATTTGGGCTAATTGGTCCGGCGTGATAGTGAACACCTCTCTGGTTAGCCCGATGCTAGACATTGTTTTGTCTGAAGTGACCACGAAGCAAGCGTCCGATGCTTTATCATCTGAGGATATTTCTTTATGCATCATCTGTAATCCCTACGTCTGATCATTCCCTGTCGAAACCGAGTTATACGCTAGGATATTCCAAGATAGGAATCGGGACTAGAGTTGGTTGAACGCTATTTTGACTTTCTTTTATCCGTCATGTTGATGGTGACTTCTGGAAGTTCATCATCTTGAACGACTAATCTTTTCTTACGAAAACGCCTTGGCTTGGGCTTTGATGCTTCAGTGAAAAATCTTTCAAATACCGAGACCCTCTGCGGAGCGGTCTTGGGAAAGCTATATTTTAATAATACTACCCTAATAAGTCTCTCGCACGAGCAATGAGAGTGCATTTCCTGAATACTTCTCTTCTGAGATTTGTTCGCAACCCCAGTCTGATAGTACAACTCACCGGTATGATTGCTAGAGCACCCTATCATTGGTTAGTGTGACTTCCTAGGTATAACGTCATCTTTTGAAAGGCAGGCTTTCTTCTGGGGATGTGACGCCTGGTTAGCATTCTCAGGAGTCGCACATTTAGAGCTACCCCCTCGTGAGTGTGGAGTCTTAACAGGCTCCTGGGCTTCAATACGCACCCCTAAATGGGCGGTTACAGGGGTTTTTCCAGATGGGTATGGCTTTGACTTGACGGGAGGACGCGTACGACCCCCAGTCTGAAGAGTCACTTAGGATTTATTCACCAGACCTAAGCGTTCCTTCATCAAAGCTTTGCCTCGATCTCCGTACAGAGGGCCAAGATGATTTGTCATTGTAATTTTGAATTTTGACAGGTCAACACTATCCTGAGGCTCCATCGAGGGTATGGCAGCAGATGGAGCAGACACCGATGTTGACGGATGTGAGGGAGTGACCGCGAGGACACCTGTTAGCGTGAGACAGATGGATGTGTCTCAACCTTAGCCAAGACACATTGTGGTGTCTTGGCCTTGGCCGAGACATATGACTGTGTCTTGGTCAAGGAGAGGACTTCTGGCTATTTTCAGGTCTTAATTCGACGCGAGTCTGGATTTTGACACCCATATCATGCGGGATATTGACTATTCTTTAGTCACCTCTTTCTTTTTCATGCCTTGCACTTGTCGTACAAGAGCACGCGTGCGTGCGACACATGCTCGACACTTCTGGATGCGTTGTTTCAGGGTTGATTGAGTCCTCTTGACGAGAACCCATTCTTCCATCGATGGCTTGGAAGAAGTGACAGCAAATTGCCATTGAGGAGCTGGATTTCCTGACGCTTCCTAAACTTAAAGTCTGCGTAATGTCAAACCCTATCAACTAATTCTAGGGACTTAGCAATTTGATGAGCAAGACGTTGGCTTTGCCTTTGACGAGCCATCTTCATTAGAATTGGCAAACTTTCATCGAACAGTTCCTTGACTGGAGAGGAGTCGTCGTGCACAGAGATTCCGACTTGGTTGGACGTTAGAGAGGCGTTGCGAAAGGAAAATTCACCAGCGATCAGGTGAACCTTCTTCAAAGACGAGATCATCCTGCTATTACAAGGAGAGGGGGACTTTGATGAAGACGAGGAGAGATATTCCTTGAACTTAGCTTGGTCGAACTCGTATTCAACCATTGAATTAATCGGGATCAGGATCGGTTGCGGAACTCCGGTCTCAGCAGCGAGACCATTGGCTCCCATTGTAGTCGTCAGCGTTTTTGCATTGGAAATTAGTTTATTTGTGGAATCCATTACAAGTCGTTTATTGATTAAAAATTCAAAAAATGAGCCTTTTCATAAGACTTCTTTACAAAAATAAAAACAAACAAATGAGATCTCCTATAAACACACGCAGAGATCGTTTATTGGTCGCTGCTTGCGTGGGATCTTTGCCTGTGCCGAGAACACATTAGCCCGTGGGCCACTAAATCACAGATGCAAATTAATCATGAAAAAGGCGTAGTATTCTTTGTCTCAATCGAGGAAACTTAGAACAAAAGTGAATAACCTCAACAAGGTGAGATTACTACTCTTCTCAAGATCAAAATAAGGTTTGATCTCAATGGAAGGTGTGAAAAGATATGGATCTCTCGAAATTCTCCCTTTATGTTCAAAAAATCGCCAAAACCTCACTTCCCTTTCTCTTAAATTCGTGGCTCAGCTCTGGAAAACGTCAGCAACTTGCCTAAGAGCTCATATCTTGTCAGTACCCTTCTCAAATGCACGAAGGGGGAGGGGGTATTTATAAGAATTGAACACCATGTTTGTGATAAGATCTTGTGATTTGGTCTTATCTTCAGTTAGAAACAATTTTCCCGCGTTTAGGATATTCCCAAAGCAGTTAGGGAGGCCACTGGACCTATCAAAACTGATAAAAAACCGTCAAAAACATGTCTCGGGTCTTCATTCTGTGTGAGACAGGTCGGGGTGTCTCGTACATGTGCGAGACACCTTATTGTGTCTTGCACATGTGCGAGACACCTTATTGTGTCTCAGATTCCGAGACACAAAACACTATCTCGGAATCCGAGACAGTTTGTACTACCTTCAGTATTTTTGCTTAACTATTTCATACGATCTCGGAATAAGGTGATTCAATTTGAGTTGGAGAGCTGACAAAGAGACCTACAACTTTTATCTTTTGGCCTTTTTGGATTCGAATTTTATCATGCTCGAAATTTTAGTTCTTCATATTCATGCATCCATTTTCTTCTTGAATCATGCATTCGAAATCTCATTATTGCTTCGTCGCTTCATCACTTCATTTTGGTGTCAGATGATCCTCTTTTACTTGGATATCGACGTTAATCGCCTTCTCTTTGTCTCGATCTGTATCGAAACTTATAGGTAATTTTTAACGCCTACATAAATATTTTAATAGTATCACTTGAACAAAGAATTACAATATTAGATAAGATAAATTACAATAAACCGTCATGAACTTTTAGCATTTTACTGTAAATAGACCCTATGATTTTTCAAAATCACACTAAACCCCGAATAACTTTTGTAGAAAGCCCTTAATATGTTTCAAATAAATTACATTAAACCTCCAATAACTTTTAAAATTCCTTTTTATGTCATTTTTCGATTCTAATTTATAAGGGTTATATGCAAAATTCAGAAAGTTATTGGGGAATTCTTTGAAATGAAAAAGTCATTAGGGGTTTAGTATGATTTGAAAACTTCATAGGTGTAGAAAGTTAATAAGGGTTTAGTGAAATTTACCCTATTAAATAATTATAATGAGAAGTAACTATTTTTTTTTGGTCAATGAAAAAATTTGTATTCATTCACCAAAGTAATGAGTTTTAAGTACATCAAGATCCTCCTATGTGAGATATCAAAAATTACAAAATATTAGAGAATATCATCCATCTATCTATTTATAGGGAACTAATCCAATCTTTGAATTCTTCCGGCAATGAGCTGTTGAGGATAATGGTTAGTATATCCATTTTGATCTCCTTCACCAACTGATCCTTGTTTTTGCATTGTTGCTTGAAAATCCTGCTGTTCCGTTCACACCAGATTTTATATAGTGTGGAAGAAAAAGCCAACCTCTTTACTTTCACTTTGAACCCTTTGCCTCTAAGCTTGGTACAAAACCAGTCAAGAAGACAATTCCAGCTGCAAGATTTCCATTTAAACTGTAACCAATTCATCACCTGATTCCAGACTTCGCTAGAAAAGGGACAACTAAAGAATAAGTGGTCCCTGCTCTCCAAACCTGAGTTTGAACATAAACTGCACTTGTTTTCTGTCACAATTCCTCTCCGCACTAGTCTATCCTTTGTTAGCAACCTATCTTGGATAGCGAGCCAACAAATAAGAGAATGCTTTGGATAGTTCATGCCCCCCCCAAACAGTATTCCGCCATTGCACCTTGCTGACATTGGGGGAAAGAATCCTGTACAGGGAAGAGAGTTGAACCTTGGTGTTTTTATAGCATGCAGCAATGAGGTGACTTAGGTTGGCTTCCCCTCCACAGTGAATCAGTGAACTGTCTCTATTCTTCAACATTTGTTTCCATGTCCATGAATCCCCATTTTTTGCCTGCACTTGCCAAATGCTTTTGTCTTTTAAATAGTTTCCATGAATCCATCTAATCCACAGCAGCTCTTTGTTGACATGTATATACCATAAATTCCTCAAAGCTGAGGCTCTATTCCAAATTACTGCAGAGAAAATACCCAGGCCTCCTTGATTCTTGGATAAACAGATTTTGTCCCATGATACAAGTGCAGTTTTGAGAGATTGATCTTTATTCCCCCACAAATAATTTCTGCAAAGTTCATCAATTTTATGAAGGACTTTCATAGGTAAAATATAACTTGAAGTCCAATAGATTTGAACTCCAAGTATAACACTTTTTATCACCTGAATTCTGCCAGCATATGATAAAGTTTTGCACTTCATCCAGTTCTGAAATTGACCTGAAATTTTATTGAGGAGAGGGAGGCAATCTACATAGGATAGCCTTTTGTGTAATAAGGGAACTCCAAGATATTTGTTTGGCCATACCCCTTCTTTAAAACCCAGACAGTCTCCAATTGATTTTTTGATAGAATCAGATACACCTCCATAGAATATTGAACTCTTCTCAGGATTTGCTTCAAGCCCTGTGGCAGCACTGAAATCACTCAAGCATTGATTTAAGTTTTGCACTGAGAGAATATCTCCTTTTGCAAATAAAAGAAGATCATCCACAAAAACAAGATGGGTAATTTTTAATTTCCCACATCTAGGATGGTACTTGAAATTCTTTTCATTCTTCAACTTATCCAACCTCCTAGATAAGTATTCCATCCCTAAGATAAAAAGATAAGGAGATAGAGGGTCTCCTTGCCTCAGACCCCTTTCCCCTTTGAAATAACCGTGGAGGGTACCATTTAAAGAAATTGAAAATTTTGGAGTAGAGATACAAGCCATTATCCATTTTGTCATCTTGCTAGGAAAGCCTAGACCTTGCAGCATATCCTCCAGAAATTTCCAGCTGAAAGTGTCAAATGCTTTCCTTATATCAATGTTGAGCATTACTCTAGGTGAAATATGCTTCCTCCCATAGTTTTTGATCAACTCATGTGCAAGCAGAATGTTGCTAGATATTTGCCTACCTTTCACAAAGGCACTCTGAGCTTCATTTACCAAATGACCCATAACAGTTTTTACCCTGTTTGCCAAAATTTTTGAGATGATTTTGTACAAACAGTTGCAGCAACATATTGGTCTATAATCAGATGGAGTTTTGGGGCATTGTATTTTAGGGATTAAAGTAATTGAGGTAGAATTTACCATGCCCAACATCTTTCCAGAACTAAAAAATTCTTGAATAGCCTGTGTTACCTCCTCACCAATGATACCCCAAGCTGTTTTGTAGAAAACTACATTATACCCATCAGGCCCTGGAGCTTTCCCATCAGGCATAGAGAAAACTGCTGATTTAATCTCCTCTTTCGAAATTTTTGTAGATAGGTATCTGATTTGTGTATCATTTAAACAAGGCCCATTCTTGATGATGTTGATATCTGGAGGAGTTGTCTTTACTTTAGTCCCCAAGAGGCTTTTGTAAAAAGAGATTAGTTCATTTTTAATCCCCTCCCCATCTGTAATTCTTTCTCCAGAATTATTATAGATCACTGTCACTCTACTATGGTGTCTCTTGGATTTTATAATAGAATGGAAGAAATTTGAACATCTGTCTCCCTTTATGCTCCACTCAATTCTTGCCTTCTGTTGGTAAAAGGACATCTCACAGTCCAGTAATTTATTGTAGGAGGCTAAGCATTCCTTTTCTTGGTTAATCAGAACAGCATTGAGATAATCTTTCTGCAGATTTTCCTGAACTGTATCCAAATTTTTCTTTGCCCTCAGCACTTGCTCACTTATGTTAAGATAATGTCTTTTATTGATGTCCTTCAGAGCATTTTTCAGATTTTTTAGCTTTGTAAAGACTGAAAACATCTTATAACCCTCAGTCAGTACTTTCCAGGCTTCAGACACAGCTGACAGATAACTTGTGTTTTTAGTCCACATGTTGAAGAACTTGAAAGGTTTTTTCCCTTGTAGAAAGTCCTCATGAATTGAGACCAAAGCTGGAGAGTGGTCAGAGAAACTTGGCAATAAGAATTCCACATGACTAGAATTAAAGTTGTTGATCCAAGAATCATTAACCAAAGCTCTATCCAATCTACTCCACACCCTTGTGTTTGCTTCTTGCTTATTGTTCCATGTGAAGAAACATCCAGAATTTTTAAGGTGAACAAGTTGACAGTACTCAATGAAATCACAGAAATCCTTTGTATCAGTTTCTAAAAGAGCTACACCCCCAATTTTCTCCTCATTGCTTATCATTGTGTTAAAATCCCCACAAAGTAACCAATGAGAATTGCCAAAAGAATGATATAGCTGGCCAAGGTCAGACCAAAGACTTTTCCTTCCCAGAGGATTATTGAAACCATAAATTGAAGAGATAAAGCAGTCAATTCTCCCATCAAGAGATTTTACAGAGCAGGTGATCTGTTGATCTGAGCTAGTAATTAAATGGATGTCTAGAATGTTAGGATCCCATAATATTATGATTCTAGCCTTTCCAGGAATCCTAGCATTTGATATATACCTCCAATTAACAGCAACCTTCCTTGCTATATTTTGAATATTTACTTCTTTGACTTTAGTTTCTAAAAGAGCAATGTAGGATAAGTGATACTGCACTATATGGTTTTTGACCAAGTGCTGCTTAGAGGATCTATTTAATCCTCTGACATTCCAGAAAGATAGATTCATCAATTTTGCCTCCCTCTATCAACATTAGAGGGATCTGCTCCTAGACCATATGGAGAAATGCTTGAGAAAGGGTTTAGGTTGTACCTTTGCACAAGAGCCCCTGAGTTCCCAGGGTGTATAGGTTTATTCCCTTTGTTTACTCCCCCAGATGTAGCTTTCTGTAATTGCTCAATCTGTATATGGTCACTTCCAGGTGATATCTCCTGTGCCTGCATAACATGCATAAACTGAGATCCTGGCATATGTTTTGGCAGAAGCACTTGCTGAACCCCAACTTCAGGAGTTATTTGTTCAGCCTGTACACTTGCCCTTGATGTTTCTCCTATTCCTGAATCATGCTGTGCAGATTTTGCTTGTACAACATGCACAATATCCTGGCCATCAGATATATCAGCATGTGCAATCTGAACCCCACTTCTAAATTTATCCCTATCATTCTGAGCATGCACAGAACCAGATTGGGAATCAGGCATATGGTTTGGCAATATCACTTGCTGAACTCTAATATCAGAAGCTCCTTGTTGAGAACCTTGGTTTGCTTTTTTGCTTTGGTACCCATTTCTGAGTCTTTGGAAAACGTTTGCAAAAGCTTGTTTCATGACCCACCAGCTTACATTTTTCACACCATCTAGGTTTCAATTCATAGTGTATAGTTTGATTGAAACATTTACCATTTGGATCCTGAATAGTAATTTGATCAGGGAGAGGAGATGGCATATTAACTTCAACTAGCACTCTAGCATAAGACAACCGCTGCTTATTAGCAGTGAGTTTATCCGTTGCTATTGGCCTTCCAATAGTACTAGCTATTTTGCTGATAGCCTTTTCATTCCACAGATTAAGCCTAAGAGAAGGCAATTGGATCCACATAGGATAAATGCATTCCTTGTTTCTTTCATATTCTTCACCTATTGACCAAACTTTCAGCAGGAGAGACCTTGATCCAAAAAACCAAGGACCATTGCTAAGAATACTATTCATTTCAGTCTTATTTTTGAATTTAAACAAGAACAATCCTGCTTTAAGAAGACAGGTATCAGGGACAGCAAGAGGAGCCCATATTTTCTGCACAAAATTCTCCATAGCCTTGAATTTGACGTTCAACCCCATAACTTGACCTACCAGAGAGAATTCCCAAAAGGATGCACCCTCATTCCATTCTTCTTTATTGAAAGATACACTATCCTTTGCTTCAGATGGCAGGTAATTCAGATTCATTCCACAACCAAGTTTCCTGTTATCAGCAAAGAGACTAACCCAACTTTTCTTATCTTTTTCAATAACAATTTCAGATTCTGCTTGGGGGAAATCAATGTTCTCCGAGATTATTCCCTTTAGTTGAGAATTATCTTTCATACCTGAAGGAGAATTTACTATTTCAGATCTAACAGTATCATCCCTTTCCACATGCTGATTCAATGGAACAGTAGCATCAGAGTTCAAAGGAATCTGAGACGGAGATGCTTTTGAAACAGAAAGATCATCATCGAAATCAACTTCCTCAGCCCAAGAAATTCTACTCTGAGGAATAGAAGACTCACTTAGATGGCGAGATTGAATTCCAGTCACTCCAGCAGGAGTTTGCATAACTCTAGAAGAAGCATTGAGGATCTCCACCATTGATTTCTTCTTTTTCTCCCCCTTGGGTCCCGTTGACCCCATCAAGATCGAATTGAACCCTTCCCCCTCAGAGATCAGGCCCTCATCTTCAAAACTGGAATCATATTGATCCTCATGAGCAGACGAGATCAATTTTGGAGCTCGTAATCCAATTTCAATGATCTTCTTCCCACTATTCTTCTTCTTCCTTCCCATCCAAATCTCGGCGGGGGTGTAAGTTAGCAACACCAGATTCGCTTGCTAACTTGCACCATTCAGACCGCCCCCTGTCTAAAAATTTTGATTGAGAAGTAACTATTGTAATATGCTATAGGTATTAAGTATAACTATCTAGGGAAAATCAGATAAAAACTAGCTAGATTAATGCATCATAGTTACTTAAAAATTAAGTTAATAACTTTCAATCTGGATGGGCATATTTAAGATAACTTATAGAATTAACAGTTTTATTTAAAAACAATTTTATATTTGTGGAATTTATTTAAAAAAAGGTTAGCACTAGGCGATAATTATAAGAAAGACATTCAATTACAATAACTACACAATAATAATTAATTCATACATTTCTTTTTAAGTAGTTTTATTATACAATTTTATTTATTAACACTTAATTTATTTTTGTAATAAAAAAATCAAAACATAAGACATGTATGTTCACATGTAAAGCACGTGCATTATACTAGTCATACTCCCTTTAAAAGTACGAGTTCGGAAAAATCTTTTGGTAGAAAAAAATACCCTTGAAATTCAAATATTAATCTATTAAGTAAGAGTGAGTTGATAAATTGATGAATTCTTATTAGATGTACATAGTATGAAGATAATGATATAGTTTAAATTAAAATGTAAACCTGAATGAAATTATTAAATGCCAAATTTATAAATGTATACAACATGAAGGGCATATATACAAAAACTAAAGAAATTACTGAGACAAATAATTTACGCCCTAGAGGTCGAACCTAGGAACAACACAGACCTACAAATGTATGTAATATGGATGTGATATTTGCAAAATCAACCAAACAAATTAAAGAGACAAAATCATTCTCAAAATTATAAAAAAGAAAAATAAAAAAACGACTATGATATGAGGACACAACGTGGCTATATCTCACCAACTAAAATTCAAGTAGTTCATGGTACAGCATAATTAGTTTTAAAGTTTAATTATACTCTTATTATTTAAATAGAACTTTATTTATATTTGTTGTCCTCTCACATGCAACATCACATACCAATGAATATAAGCTAATAAATTACAACAATTTCCATAGCACTTTCATCTCCTTCTACATATATATGCCTTTGTTATTTTCTTCTTATTAGATTAGATTAAATTATTTTAAAATAATTAATTATATTGTATATTTAATTTTTTTTCATACAAGAACTATCAACAATTTTCACAGAACTTTCATTTATTTTATTCTTATTAGATTGGATTAGATTATTTTAAAGTAATTAGTTATATTGTATGTTTAAATTTTTTTAGATTAAAAATTGTAATAATTTTTATTCTACTTTCATCTCTTTCAACATGTATGTGCATTTGATATTTTCTTCTTATTAGATTAGATTAGATTGTTTAAAAATTAAAAATTATAAAATTGCAATACTTTTCACATCATTTTTATCTATTTTCTTCTTATTAGATTAGATTAGATTGTTTAAAAATTAAAAATTATAAAATTGTAATACTTTTCACATCATTTTTATCTATTTTCTTCTTATTAGATTAGATTAGATTAGATTATTTTAAAGCAATTACTTATATTTTATGTTTGATCTTTTTTCAGGTCACAAAGTTTAATTATACTATTATTATTTAAATGGATACTGTTTGTATAAAAATCAAAGGGAATCTCACGCATATTTTAGATCTCAATGTCAGTTGTAATATTTACACATGGGTGTTGGTTAAAATAAATTTCATGTATGAGCTTAACTTATATGATCCTACTTTAATCAGATTAGATAATTTAAATTTTTTAATACCCAAGCTCTTCCACAAAATTAAAAGAGAGTAGCAATGCTATAGGTATATATATCAAGAGGACCGCAAATATCTTAAAAATGAATGAAGAAAACCACATAAATAAAAATTATATTAATTACCCACACGCACCCACTATTTTCAAAACCACCCTTCTATATCTCCATCTATTCATACCAAATTAAGCTGCTGGAGTTTTCCCTCACCAACTACACCATTGATCAACCCGCCTTTTTTTTGTACTTAAATTGTATAATAATCATTGCAATGAAGACTCACATGGGCCCAAAAAATATAGTAGGCCTTGAAGTTAGTTAATAATGAGATCATCTCATTATAAACAAACTAAGTAAATATTAATAATTCCTAAGAATGTACTACGTTCCCCTAGCTTCCACTGCAAACTTGTTAGTTGTTTATTACTGACCCCAGGAGATTTTCAAAATTAATCATCTATTTTATAAAATTTTTAAAAAATATTTAAATAAATTTTATGGCAAATGCAATAATCCATGTTTATAGATTTTAACTCAAAATGAATCTGACTAATTTTATAGTAAAAAAATAAACAAAAAAATTATTATGATATTTAACCACGTCCATTGCACGTGCACAAGAACTAGTTACAAAAAAGAGGAGGTACTATTTAAAAGTCACAAAAAAAGAAAAAAAAAGAAAAGAAAATAAGTCGTATACAAAAAAAGAGCGGAGAAAAAGGATCACAGCAGATCTGCATATTTCTTACGGCACTATAGCTCAAGAACCTGCAAGGAAACAGCAGACGCTAAAATAAAAAGAAAGAATGCATTGCAATGTGTTTTGACATAAATATTAGATGGAATAGAATAGGTTTATAGAAGAGGAGGTACATAGAGGAGGTGCATGTGAGAGAAGGAGAGCCATGTTTTATGCACAAAGCAAGAATAAGGGACGGGGGGGGGGGGGGGGGGGGGGGGTAAGCACATGGGCTTGCGCTAGGCCTCACATTACTATAAAACTTAAGTCCCTTGTATTACAACAACAATAATCCTCTCCCTGTGCTCACAGCTCATCATCCATAGACTTTATCCTCTCGTGCATTTTAATATATAAATTTGTCTTGTTGTATGTAGATCAGAAGCAACCACATTCTTTTTTTTAGAAAGAAGTGGAAAATAGTTTATCATGAACACCATTATAATGAAAAAACATATCCAGAGTACACCACAAGCAAGCATAACATACAATTCTGGACTGTTTGTTTACGCAAGGAGCCTCAAAATCTTGAAATCTTTTCTACAAAACCTAAAGTAAATGTAGAAATTCTCAATACTTTTCTTAACCGATACTTCGCTCACGTCCCTAGCCAGGTCTATAATTATTATTAATTAGATGGCAGAAAGCAAACTCAACTAGAAAAAAGAGGAGCGTTAGGATTGTGTCTTTGATTCTTTATATAACTTTATGAGAATTAGATATGGTTAGAGATCTATCACGATTAGGAGATTGGATTTCATCATGATTAGGAGTTTGAATCCTATTCTAATTAGGAAGTTAGGCTAGAGATAGGGTTTTGGTTTTTCTATATATATTCTTCTATTGTTGGAGGAAAAACCAAGTAGATGAGAGAGAGCTAATATTCTTATAATCTAGGGTTAGCAGAGGGCGTAATCTGATTTAAGAATATTGTACGAAAGGAGTGGGTTTCGTAGTTATTGTCCATGCAAAAGATTACATCATTGGGAGAGGGTTTCGTAATCTTTATCCGTTCAAAAGATTGTAAGGAGAGCGCTTTGGAGATAATATGAGAGTTGATTATGTATGTGAGTTTGAGAGATTGAAAGACGAGAGTTGTGCGGTTCCTCTTGTAGTTCTCCCTGATACATAGTAGATTTCTCGTATTAATGCCCGTGGACGTAGGTTAAAGTTGGTCGACTGAACCACGTAAATCTCGGTGTTCTTTCTTCTTGATTGTGGTTATCATATTTTAACTCTTATTCTAAACAAGACTTGATCATCCTACAAGAATTTCGATTCATCTTGTCCCATATTGCCTCATCATATTTAGGTGGCCTCTCATTAGTCATTATCATCTCTTCCAAGTTTTGAGCATTCAACGCATCCTGCACATTACTCATCCACAACCCAAAGTTAATTTTATCGTCATACTTCACAACACTAATCTTTGTATTCTGAAGTGCAACCTGAACTATACTTGATGTAGCCTTGCTACTCTCACCACTTTCTCCTGTCATTGCTTACTAACTCCAAATTGTAGAGGAAAGATTCGAAATTGATAGAGTTGATAAATCACCCAAAATTAAACAATAGATAGGATTCCAAAATAATCTCTCAACCACACGAGGAAGGCCAGATCTATAATGGCAACTCCGCAATACTTTCTCCACTGAAACCTAGATCTCCAAGATCCAAATTTCCCACACCGAGTTTTCCTCCACCCAAATCAAACCCTAGATCTAAAATCCGGCTTTGATACCACTTGTTGCGTCCAGCGGAAGTGGACTCAATCCGTAACAAGTCGGTAAGCAACCAATAAAGAACACCATGAGCATAATTTACAATAAAACGATCAAAACCAATTACAAACACAGAGATTTACGTAGTTCGGTAAGTTGCCTACGTCCACGAGGAGAGGATGTAGAGATTTCACTATATGAAAGTGAAACACAATGGGTTACAACATTCAAACACTCACAATAACCCTAACCAACAAGATCTCACTCCCTCTCAATAATCTCTCTCTCAAAGTGCTCAAACAACTCTCTTTTCTCTGATTAAAAACCCTAACAAACGTTTTTCTATTTATATAAATACCCAAATCCAAAACAAGTTAGGAAACAAATCATCCCAATAACCCGCTTTGACTAATGAAGCCTCATCGGTCGACTGATAGGTGTTCATCAGTCAACTAATGAAGGTTCATCAGTCGACTGTCCAATGCGATTTTACAGTTCCTGCACGCATGCTATCGATCGACTGATCACACCCATCAGTCGACCTACTAGAGTGTTACGGTAGACTGATCGGCGTGATCAGTCGACCGACTAGAGTGTTTCCTATAGCTGCTTTTTTCATGCGATTTTTCGCCTCTTTCAACATGCATGTCACCCCACAACTACTATATAATTCAAGAATTCGAGATAGAAATCTATACTCACCAAGATTATGAATATTTATCTTTAATATAAGATATTATTCACCCACTTATTTATGTATCTCATAGCCATAACGAACACAAGGCAACAATGCAGACTCAGTTCTGTCTCTGTACCAATTGCCAACTGCAGGCTAAAAAGCCAGGGGAAAAAAAAAAGAAACTACATTCAACACCGCGGAAGCAATCATAATCCCCAACAGACCACTGCAATGCAGCAACACATTCAGCCCACAAAGCACGTTGGCACGTGGCCACTGTTCCTCTCTTTCTCTCTCTCTCTCTCTCTCTTTCTCTCTCATCCAATTAATTAATTTAACTCCCTCAATTCTCCTCTCCTTAACTGTTGAATTCAATCTACTACCACTGAAAGAACTCTAACAACCAGCTGTTGCTAGCTGTAACCCCCCCTCCCCTCTTCCTTATCATGTGATCTCCTCTTCTCCTTCTTTCTTCTTCAAGCCCTACAAAGCTAAGCAAAACCAAAACACGTTGGAGTCACAACCGCATTGCTCGAATCAAGACTAAGTATGGCCCAACTTCCACCAAAGGCTCCCAGCTGGCCCAAGCCTCCCCCCTCAACGGCCCCATCGTGGGTCGACGAGTTCCTAGACTTCTCGGCAGTCAGACGTGGGTCCCACCGGCGTTCGGTCAGCGACTCTGTTGCGTTCTTTGAGACCCCGCTCGGCGGCTGCGGTGAGTTCGAGAGGCTGGATGACGACCAGCTGATGTACATGTTTTCAGATGATGTGGCGCCAGGCGCAGCGGGGCCCGTGTCAGGGCAGGTGTCGTCGTCGAGCCCGTCATCGCCGTCGGATCACAATAGTAATAATGAGGAGAGTAAAGGGGTGGCGGCGGAGCAGCAGATGCAGAATGATGCGGAGGTGGAGAGTGAGTGTAAGGGTGCTGCAGGACTTCAGGGTGGTAATGGGAATAATGGGTCGGATCAGAATACTATTGACCCGAAAAGGGTTAAGAGGTTAGGTTTCATTAATTTTTGTTAAGAACTTTTTGTCGATGTACACTAGGAATGATTATTTAATAGAAATGTGATGGCTCTATTTTATTTTATTTTCAATGTTATCTTTATACAAATGATGAGAAGTTGAAAAACAAATTCGAGGAAAATACATTTGTTTTAAAGATGAAATTGCTCATTCCCTTAATAAATGATACTGTTTTGTCCTTGTTTGTTGTACTTCGTATAGGTCAGGAAATTTTCACTGTACTTACTAAATGACACTGGTTTTTTGTTAAACGTCGTAATGCATGGAGGTTTTTCTATTAGAATTTTCTTGGAGAAATAATTTAGATACGATTTTAAATTTTTGTTGTATTAGGATCCTAGCCAACAGGCAATCAGCACAAAGATCTCGAGTGAGAAAGCTGCAGTACATCTCCGAGCTCGAGCGCAGCGTAACAACATTGCAGGTATATATCATTAATTTCCAATTGAATGTTTGATGTTTTGGCAGCGTGCAACTTTGCAAATAGTGAATTAAATTTGTAAATTCTGCATTTCTGGATGGTGTTACGGTAATTTTGTAGACCGAGGTTTCGGCATTGTCTCCGAGAGTTGCGTTCTTGGATCACCAGAGGTCGGTTCTGACAGTAGGAAACAGTCATCTCAAGCAAAGGATTGCCGCACTTGCACAAGATAAGATCTTCAAGGATGGTGAGCTTCATTCCTTCCTTCATTAATTAATTAATTAATTAATAGCTTCATATGTTAAGCAATGCCAATAGCATACGCTTATCTTTTCTTAGTTCATGGGAACTTTATTAATTCACTAGCTAGTTAGATTAAGTTTTTAACGCTGAATTGCAAATAAGAGTCTCTATAGTATTGTTGTCTTGAACTTACTTCATCGACTCCGTGGGTCAAGTTTTTTTTGCTCTTTTACTGTCAGAGGTAATTGCCAAGTTCACCCAGGGTAAAAGAGTTAAAGAAATTTAACTTAGCGGTCTATCCGTGGAAATGCAACTACAAAAATAGCACGTTTAAAATAGCGATCCTACAAGGGTTTGTGCAATTTACTTCTAGTGTTAAACCAGCATTTATCAGGAAAAATACCAAATAATTTCAGATTTTGGCTACTAAAAAATAAAATCGTACCAGCTCATTTCAGGAACCATTGAGAGGAACCTAAACAGAGCTATTTTAATTATCTCATGTCATTAGTACATGCAAAAGAACTAGTACGTGTAATTGGTACTGGTCTCTTTGCGCGCTGGATTTATAATATAGAATTGTTGTCTTGATCTTCACTGTTCATATTGGAAAATTTTGTTCTTATTTGGAACTCATGGCAGTCGATTAGAGTAGGTTATTGGTAGAAATTAATGTCGCTGAACTTAAGGGGTTAGTGGTAATTTTCCTCCAATTATGTGCGAAGCAACTACTCCATAATGTTATTTTAAACTGTCATGCATACGCATGATAACTGTCGCAAGTGGATCTCAGTTGCCTCTTTGTACACTTCATGTTCTATTGGATTCTGCAAATGATATTTGTGACCTATTGTATTTTCATGGATAACTATATATGAACTAATACTATATTAATTCAAATAATATTCACATAAAGAATACTTAACCAATATATTTGTTATTAAGAAAATAATTGTCGGATATGTTGAATACAGTTATCCATGCAATTTGATAAATTAGAGGATTTACCTCAAAAAGTTATAGTATTTTCTCATACTAGACCCTAAAATCTTTTATATTTGGAGATTAGTCCCTCAAATCTTCATGTTTCTAATAAAAACACTCAAATTCTTTTAGTTGTTTTAAGTTACACCCCCTTGTTAATTTGTAGTTTAGACCATATTTTGTTGAGCTTTACATTAATAAAATTTGACCATTCTATCCGTAGAAATGGGTCAAATCTTCACTAAAATTAATTTAGTCGATTATTGATAATGATATCATGTTGATATGATTTTATTCTTGGACGTAGCTCATCAAGAGGCACTAAAAAAGGAGATTGAGAGGTTGAGACAAGTCTACCATCAGCAAAACCTCAAGAAAATGGCTACCCCTGCATCGGAAGCCAATGCTCTTGGCATGGACAAAGAGTTAGTCAGTTGAGGCTCAATAAATCTCAGGCCTGAAACCACTCTCCCAGTGGAAATGGTGAATTTGTTCTAGGAGGAAGAACATTATATATCGATGATTCGTTTATTGTTGTATTCTTTGTGAAATTTTAATTTTTTATTCTTATTTTTATTTTTCATTTCTTTCTAATTGTTTTCGTGATTTTCCCTTATGTTTAGTAGGCGGATGTTAGGGATGGGATAGAGTCTTGGTATGATTCAAAGGTGTTTTCTTTTTTGACTGCAATAATTCTGCATCATGGTTTTAGGTTTCTTTTGGTAGGGAAAGTTTTTGAGGTCCCCTACAAAATTTGAACGAAAGCTCGTGGCATGTATTCCTCGTGTTTCCACTAGCCAGTAACGTGTATTTTCATGAGCTTGATTTAATTGTCACCAAAAAGTTCGTTTAATTCTAGCAATCTGTAAATTAATGTTGTATGCTTCACGTGTTACTCTCTCAATAATCAAAACTGATAGGTGTACGCGTTAAAAATTGCCTATAGGTTCTCGCATGCAGCGCGAGACGGAAAAATGACGATGAACGTCAATATCTAAGTTAACGAGGATTATCTGATGCCATGAGGAAGCTAACAAGCGCATGAAGCAAATTGACGGAACATAAGAGTCAACAGGATGACAAAATAGCGAAGAAACGACTCGATCGGAAGTTTCGTTTCACCCACAAAAGACGAATCGCCGCTTGTGTCTCATTCACTCCACGTGTGTTTTGCCTAGGGAGGTTGTAGATCTCTTCTACGGCTTTCTAATGCATTTTGAATTGTCGCGCGCCTATACGGAAGCGTTGCACGAACACACAACGAACCTGTGATCACGAGTAGAAGAGAACCACACACTTGCACAAACCAAGCCAAATACGACAGATCAAACCAAACACAGAGATATACGTGGTTCGGCAAGTTGCCTACGTCCACGGGGAGAGGATGGGGAGATTTCACTAAGTCAAGGAGAGTACAAATGATTACAATCATACAAATTCCCTCAAACTAACCCTCAACCAAAGATCTCACCTTGCTCACAATAACTCCCTCTCACAATGCTCAAAAGATTCCTCAATCTCTGATAAAAAACCCTAACAAATCGTTTCCCTATTTATATCAAAACAAAAACCCAATCAGACTGCAAACAGGAAACCTGATTATGCAAAATACCCGTCGTAAGTCGACTTATCAGTCAGCATAAGTCGACTTGGCAGAGAGAAAAACAGCAACTAGAGTACACTTCGTAAGTCGACTTATCAGGTTTGATAAGTCGACTTGGCAGAAAAAAAATCCACAATTCCAGTGCAGTTCGTAAGTCGACTTGTGCACACTGACAAGTCGACTTACCATAAGTCGACTTACCCTCTGTGCATGAGTCGACTTATGCCAGAAAATCTGATTTTTCTGATTCTTCCACAATTCTCCACCTCGGCGAATTTTGCCAAAACTGAGCCAACACCAAACCAAGAGCATCAATGTGTCGTCTCTCCAAATACGGCTGCACCACCATGGTTGCCTACGTACCCCCTCTCCCAAGGGATCAAGCCGCCCGTAGTTCATCCAAATGACCGCCAACGGCCTTAACAATCACAAATATTCAACAAGTTTCTGTAATGATCAAACTTGTTGCTTGGAACCACCTTTGTGAGCATATCCGCCGGATTATCCTTCGTGTGGACCTTCACAATCTCCACATCGCCATCTTCAAGAACATCCCGAACGAAGTGATAACGAACCTCAATGTGCTTCGTCCTCGCATGAAAAACATGATTCTTCGCCAAATATATAGCACTCATGCTATCACAATGAATAGTGACGGATAGCTGCGATATACCAAGTTCTTCCAAAAGTCCTCGAAGCCAAATAGCCTCCTTCACAGCCTCTGTAACTGCCATATACTCTACCTCCGTCATAGACAAAGCCACCATAGACTATAAGGTGCATCTCCAACACACCGGTGCACGGGTCAAAGTGAACACATACCTCGTCGTAGACCGGCGCTTATCTAAATCCCCGGCATAATCCGAATCAACATAGCCAATGCATAGCTGCCCACCTGTAGTGTCCCGCTCATAAACCAAACCAACATTGAGCGTACCTTTAATGTACCTAAAAATCCATCTCACGGCGTCCCAATGACCCACTCCTGGATCGTGCATGTATCTCGACACCATGCTCACCGCCTGTGACAAATCCGGTCTCGTATATACCATCGCGTACATCAAGCTCTCAACTGCGCTCGCATATGGAGTCTTCGACATCAACTCACGGTCTTCAACTGACTTCGGTGAAAGGCCAGCTGAATTTAAATGGGCTCCCAACGATACACCAACTGGCTTCGTATCCATGCTAACATGGAATCGCTGTAAAACCTTCTTCAAATAAACCACCTGTGTCAAACAAATTTTGCCCTTCTTCTTGTCTCTGCCGATCTCTATCCCTAAAATGCGCTTCGCCTCGCCCAAGTCCTTCATCTCAAACTCATTTGAAAGCTGAACTTTCAAATCATCTATAGCTGACCTGGAACTAGAGGCAACCAACATGTCATCGATATAAAGCAACAAATAAATATACGCACCTCCTCTAAACTTGCGAAAATACACGTAAGGATCAAACTGGCTCAGAGTGTACGAATGACCAAGCATAAAAGCATCAAATCGCCTATACCACTGTCGAGGAGACTGCTTCAAACCGTATAGCGATTTCTTTAACCTGCAAACCAACTTATCTTTTCCTACAGCTCGGAATCCCAATGGCTGACTCATATATATTTCTTCATCAAGATCACCATGAAGAAATGCCGTCTTCACATCCAACTGATCTAACTCCAAACCATATTGTGCCACCAAAGCTAGCAAAATCCGAATCGAAGAGTGCTTCACCACCGGAGAGAAAACCTCATTGTAATCAATACCTTCCTCCTATGCATAGCCCTTCGCAACCAACCTAGCCTTGAATCTCACTGGAGTGCCCTCAATGCCCTCCTTCTTCGTGTACACCCACTTGCACCCAATCGCCTTTCGCCCCTTTGGAAGCTCAACAAGCTCCTATGTATCGTTCTTATGAAGGGACTCCATCTCCTCCTGCATAGCCACCTGCCACGAATCAGCCTCCGAACTCTGCTCGGCCTCTTTGAACGTAGTAGGCACCATCTCATCGATACTCTCCACCGGAAGTGCATATGTAACTGTGTCGGCATACCGTGTTGGCACCCGTATGTCTCTCCTCTGTCTTCGTGCCGCAATAAAATCCTGAACCTGAGCCGCCGTTCCCTGATCCTGCTCATGAGTACCCGTATCCTCCGCATCACCGTCATGCTCGTCTGGCGTCACCTCAGTCGGCACTCTAATGGATACTGCACTATCTGGACTCTGTGGAGCTGCATCAATCTCCACCACCTGCGAAATCTCCTCTGTCGGGTCGCTCTCCACCTGATGAGAGCTGGGAAGCTTCAAGATAGAAGCCTCATCGAATGTGACGTCCCTACTCAGCACAATCTTCCTATCAACTGGATCCCAAAGCTTGTATCCCTTGACACCACGCTTGAATCCTACAAATATGGCCTTCCTAGCTCGAGGTTCCAACTTATCAGTTCTAACATGATAATATACAGGGCAACCAAATACCTTAAGCTGGTCATAGTCATGTGCTGTCTCTCCCGACCACATCTCCATAGGGGTCTTCCCCTCAATCGCAGATGAAGGCAGCCTATTAATGAGGTGGCTCGCATAAGAAAGTGCCTCAGCCCAAAAGATC
Source organism: Asparagus kiusianus (assembly GCA_022839385.1). Lineage (NCBI taxonomy): Eukaryota > Viridiplantae > Streptophyta > Magnoliopsida > Asparagales > Asparagaceae > Asparagus > Asparagus kiusianus. The sequence goes on from BQKN01066415.1 coordinate 291,468, forward strand.
TTCTCCAAACCACTATGCGCCAATAAACATCGAATCTTCTCCAACAAAGACCGATTTAACCTCTTTGCCACCCCATTCTGCTGCGGTGTATGACTAACTGTGAAGTGCCTCTCTATGCCCTCGTCTCGACATAGCTGCTGAAAGGGGTCTGAAATATACTCATCGCCGTTGTCGGATCGCAACGTCTTGATCTTTCTCCCAGTCTACAGTTCCAGCCTCTTCTTCCACTCCACAAACAAATCTAGTACTTCACTCTTATGCTTCATGGTGTACACCCAACATCACCTAGAATAGTCATCAACGAACGTGACGAACCAATGTCGACCACTAAGTGATGCCGTCTTGATGGGACCCCAAACATCTGTGTGCACGTAGTCCAAGATGCCCTTCGTCCTATGAATGGCCATCCCGAACTTCACATTTGTCTTCTTGCCAAGTATACAGTGCTCACAAAATTCCAATTTACCACTCTTGGCTCCCTTCAAAAGCCCCTGCTTGCACAATGCCTGCAGTGACTTTTCACCTGTATGCCCTAGCCTGCAATGCTAAAGTCTGCTCATGTCTGCCTCTGAAATAGCCGAAGCAACCTGGCCAATCTCGGTGCTCCCCTTCAGATAGTATAAATTATGACTGCGGACTCCCTTCATCACCACCAAAGATCCCTTAGTAACCTTTGCTACAGCATCCTCAAAGGTCACCCTGAATCCCTTCGCCTCCAAAGTCCCAACTGAGATAAGATTCTTGTTAAGTTGAGGAACGAATCTCACCTCCTTCAACTCACGGACTACTCCATCGTGCATCCGAATCCTCACAGTACCTATCCCACGAACGCCACAGGATTGATCATTTCCCATGACCACAACACCCCCATCGAGTCTCTCAAATGATGAGAACCAATCTCGCCTAGGAGTCACATGATAAGTAGCGCCAGAATCAAGCATCCACTCTGATGCATCCAAATGGTTCACCTCCGGAGTAATCAAAAGAGAAAAACTCGAATCATCGGAATCATTGCCGCTAGCAACATTCACCTCATTGGC
>BQKN01066415.1:322507-363530 GCA_022839385.1 Asparagus kiusianus
GAGACCTGGCATGTCTTCATAATTCCAGGCGAATACGTCAATATACTCCCGGATAAGAGAAATCAACTCCTCCTTCTCCTCAGGTAGGAGGCTGTCGCTGATGAATATTGGCTTTGGATTCTCCTCGGTTCCCATATTCACCTGGACGACTTGGTCTTCGGTAGGAGGCTCTCTTTGCTCGAACCGGTCACCGTACTGCATGCTTAAGTGATGAACCCACGGGTCTTCCCATGTCGGCATCTCATCATCTTCTTCTATTGTCGTTGGATCAACCGTGACCATGTTCGACATCAGCTTTTTAAACACTTCACCAAGACTAGCGTCGGAATCCCAACCCGAAGAGTCGGAAGAATATCCCTTCCTAGTCTTGTTAGCAATCTGGTCGATGATTTGCCAGCCACACTCATCATCTGATGAGACATAGCCTAGCCCTCTTTTGTGGCGATAGTAATTATCGGGTTTTCCCTTCGGTACATAGGCCATTCGGGGTGGAACCCGTGGACCTCGACCAAAGAAAAGACCCTCTCCGGTCTTGAAGTCATACCCGTGCCTTTCCATCATGTTGCGCGCTTTCGCATCGTATTTGGATAGATGACGGGCCGGCTTATCATCATCGTCTTCCTCTTCCATGAAGTGGTCGGGTATTGGAGATGCTCTTCCTTTGCCATAGACGACCTCCTTTCCACCCCCAATCCCTGCGGGGATGATGAGCGTTGTTCCGCAAGGGTCGTGTACCTGCTTCTTCGTCAAACAAAATGATTGAAGAGGCATATACAAATCGGAGTTAGCATAGAGTTCATTAGTGATATCATCAAGACCTGTCGAGTACTCTAAATCATCGTTTATTGATAGTTCTTCGGCAAGTTGCCAATTACAACTATCTTCCGATGATTCATCATCGTCAAGATTGATTACAATGGGTACAATGTCGTTTAAAACAAAACCGCCATCATAATCAAGCCCTGGTTCGGTATCAGCTTCATCTCCGTTGTCCGTTCCTTGGGCCGATGGTTCAGTATCGGATTCAGCGCCGTATAAAAGGGAATCGGTGAAATAATTCTCCAATCCCTTGAACGGTTGCTTATCCGCGACCACCGTCTTGACTTCATTATTTGTGCCCACATATTTGAGGCACTGATGCAGAGTTGACGGGACTATAAGGTTACCGTGGATTCAAGGTCGACCCAACAGTAAATTATAGAAAGTTTCCGCGTCAATCACATAGCATGTTACTTCCGACCTCAAATCCCCAATCTGGCATTTGATTCGGATCTTCCCCAAGGGTTTGGACCCGCTGGTGTTGAATCCGTAAATCGTCGTGCCAGTGGACGCTAATTTGCTAGTCGGGATTCCGAGATGATGCATCAATCGGAATGGCATGATGCTAACAGCGGAACCCGGATCGACTTGGATCCGGTTGACAACGCTGGAGCCAATATGCCCGATGAAGTACAACGGCCTGTCATGATTTGAGTTCTTCGTCTGCATATCTTCCTTGGTGAAAGAGATGCAGGGGAAGTGATGCGCCGCCAGATTGCATTGTTGAGCTGACGACTCCGGTTCTTCGGAAGATGGTTTGATCCGAGTCAAGAAGGCTTCGGAATCACTCAAGGCTTCTTGTAGTGCTTTCCGTGTATCCTTCGACAACCGCAGCAACTCGTATAGAGTTATCCTGGCCGGGATGTTGGCCAATTGCGCCATAATGTCGAAGTGAGGTGGAGAGCTCGTATTCCCCGGTTTGTCTCGCCCAATCGGGTGATTGAATCGAGATTGCCTCGGGTTCTGAGCTTCTTGACGTACGGGCTCTTTTCCCTTATCCTTCTGCGGGATTCTCTCCGTAGCTGCTGGCGTTGGGGGAATTGCTGCAATCCCTAGTTCTGCCAGCGTCTTGGAAGGTGGGGTTTTGGTACCCAACTGCTCGGTAGCATCTGGATACTTAAAATGATACTCGTTCCCGCTCCGAGTTACAAAAGCTTCTTGCTCGTCTTCAGAAAGCGGGAAAGTCGGAATTTTGTCGTCATCCACCCCCGGTATAGCAGAGGCTCCGTAACAGGATTTGCCCTTCCTCTTCGATTTCTTCTTGTTCTTTGTGGAAGAGGTCGTGGCCCACTGTTCATCTGCGATCAAGTCCGGATGAACCCACAAGATCTCGCCATTTGGGGCTGTGTATGGCACAAGCCCTTTCTGACGCTGTTGGTGCGGATCATCATTTACTGTCTTTACCGCTGCTTTGATCACCGACTCGTGTTGGAACCAACTCGAGGGTACGGACCCAAAACTAATGGATACGGTGTTTGCGCCCACCTTCTTCTCCTTGGGCTGTTTCATGGTGATAACCCCAACATCGATTAGGGCCTGAATTTTATCCTTGAGAGCGTAGCATACCTTGGTAGGATGGTGCACCGCTCGGTGGAATGCGCAGTATTTCGGATCATTGACCCTCTTGGCATCTTCTTGATCCTGAATCGGCGGCAACTTGATCTTGTTATTCTCGACCAAATACTTGAAGATACCGGGGATTTCATCCTCTTTGAACGAGTAGACTTTTGGGAACCTCGGCTCCCCAACCTTTTGCTTCTGGGGCTGTTGCTGCCATCTCGGTTGTTGAGGCGCCCTCTGTTGCTGCTGCTGCGGCTGCTGCGGCTGTTGCGGTTGTGCTTGTACTTCAAAGACTTGATTTGCGACCACCGCATTCGCATGCGCCTTCCCTTTACCCTTGGGGGTAAAATTTGGTTGCGGGGTATTGTTGGGAATTTGCCCTCTCTCCGCTTTCTTCCTCTTGAGGAATCGTTCAGCTCGCTCTCCTCTTATCTTCAAATCCTTCCAGGTTTTGGACGGCGCCATTCCCATGGCTTCGAGGATGTCGAGCGTAAGGTTGTTGTGGCAAGTCTCAAGAATGAAATCCTCGCTGACCGGATCCCTGCAATTTATAGCTTTGTTCCGGAATCTTTTCACGAAGTTTTCAACCGTCTCGCCGTTCTTTTGCTTTTCATCGAACAGCGTGCCGATTGAAACTTCGGTATCATCATCAAAGAAGTTTGTTAGGAACATGTCCTCCATGTCATCCCAGCCGTTGATTCTCCCAGGCTTGAGACGGTGATACCAATCGAAGGCAGCTCCGCGAAGAGTGCCGACGAATGACCGCACCATGAGGGGCTCATTTCCGGAAATAATTCCTAAATGAGACTTGAAGTAGATTAAATGCTGGGTAGGGGAACCCTTCCCATCAAACGGCGTAAAGTTAATCAGATTAAACTTTGCCGGATATGGGATCGATTCCCACTCCCTTGGATAGGGGCAGGGTATACCAGACCTTTTTACCTCTTGAGCACTCATCAAGGCGTTGATTTTGCTCTCCAGGTCCTTCATCTTCCTGTCCTCACTCGTCTCGGTCTTCGAGTGGCTTCGAGGTGAGGTGACATGGTCCTCTTTTGCATTATCTTCTGCGGGACCACCCCCAGTGTTGGTATTGACGGGAGGAATGTTGACATTATCCGCTTCCCGCTCATGCTCCTCTGGATTGCGTTGACTCGGTTCTCCTTGGTGAACCGTCATTGCCGCGATCTGTTGGTCGTGCATCTCCCTCATCCGCTGCATGGCCATCTCCATTTCAAATTTGAAGCTTTCCTTCTGCTTGGCCAGGGCTTCTTCAAGTATCTTCGACACTTGTTCGGCGGTGATCATGAGCGATTCATAAGGTCGGCCTGTACTTGAAGTTGTGTCATCGGATGCGACGGCGGAGCAGGTATCAGAATCAGCATCTGATTCTTCTTCTTCTAGGGAGAGTCCCTTTTGTACTCTTGGATAATTCTTTCGTTTGATGGTTCCCGACCGCAACCATGTCATGCATCGGGAAGCCTCGGCAAGCTGATCCAAGTTGAGACGTGGTGTTGATCCCCCTCTGCCGGTCATGTTGACTGATACTTTCGAGTATTCATCCTCTCGGCGGAGCGATTTCTTCTTGTGGAAACGCTTCGGCTTGGAGAGTCTCTCGAACACCGAGATTCTTGTTGGGGTCTGAGCACAGCAACACTCGGACAGCACTGCCTTGATAATGTTGGCACACGGGCAGCGGGACTCCATATCCTGCATGTATCTCTTTCGAGATTTTCCCACACCCCCGGCCCTGTAGTACAGCTCATCAGCTTGATAGCTGGAGCAACCTACAGAGTGTTAGTAGGTGTCCCTCGGTATAACACGCTCATCCTCAGACGAGTGTGTTTCCCTTTGGGAATGCAAAACATGGTTAGATTTTTCAAGAGTGGCCCGTTCAATCTTACGCTTTTGGGAGCGTAGAAATCGAATGGGCTCTTTCAGTTCGACTCGCAACTCAGTGCGGTCGGTGATAGGGGCTTTCCCTTTTTCATCTTTCTTGGGGGGATTGATTCGACCCCCGGTCTGGTTTTTAACTTGGGGACCTTTCAATGGTCCCAGCCGTTCTTTGACGGGTATTCTTCCTCGGTTCTCTGGTAAGGGACCGAGGCGACTCGTCAAAGGAACCTGGGATCTTGAATGATCCCCTTTTTTACCTGGCCCTGTTGAGGGTGCCGGTACAGGAGGAGTAGGCTCTGATTTGGTTGAACTCTGGGCGATAATCTTGCCCTTCTTGGTTTGAGGTGTTGGGTTTGTTTTGCGTACCCACACCAGTTTGCTTGTAGACGGTGTTTTGACCACCGTTCCTTGCTGCATCTCCTCTGCCTTCTTCAGGAGGAGCCGGGCATGTGCAAGTAGAGCGCGGCGCTTCTTGATTCGCTCCTCGAGCGTGGAGCGGTTCCTTTTGACTCGGATCCACTCGTTTGCTTCTGATTTGGAGGGGAGGTTGACTGCTTGCCGTTGCTCTTGTCGCTGTCTCGACTTCAGATCCTCTGCATAGCGCACTCCATCTTTCGACTCCTTAGCCCTGGCGAGCTGTTGAGCGAGGCGTTGGCGGCGTCTTTGGATCACCCTTTTTGATGGAGTTGGAGCAGCATCACCCATTGCCTTTGGTGCTGTTGGATCTACGTTCTTGACCACACTGATCGACGCAAGGCCGTTGTGTGGTGCAAGTGTAGCAGCAACGACGGCGGGGTCTTGAATTGAAGAGTTGGAGATCCCGCAAGCCCTTTTTGGAGATGGGTTCTTCCTGCGCCGGTGCGGAGAGGCAGATCTGGAGGAGGAGGAGGAGAGGTACTCTTCATACTTCTGCTGGTCGAACTCGTACTCGACCTCTTCATTCACCCGGATCTTGAAGGCCGGTTGCGTCACTCCGATCTCGGCAGTGAGGTCGGCGGCTCCCACTGTGGTCGCCAGCTTGTTTCCGGTAAAAGTTGCTGTTTTCATTACTTTGATATCTGTTACAACTTCGAGCGTTACAACAGTATAAAATGAAAACAAAGGGTTATAACTTAAACGAAAATAAACACGAGAGCCCGGTTTGGTACGGTCTCGCTTGCGTGGGTTGTTGGCCTGTGACGGGGACGTCGATATCCGTGGACCGCCGACTCTTCAAGATCCTTCCGGGAAAATCCGGCAGAGCTTCGTCTATCCGCGTGGGATATAGAAGCAGAACCTCGTCGATCCGCGCAAGATCTAGAGGTTATAAGCGTATATCTCGGCTAAAACGAGATAATAGCTCTTCTTAGTGTCACCGCTAAGGAGCAACACTAAGGAAAAGGGGTGAATGACGGTGGAGACTCCTCGATCCGGCAGGGCTTCGCCGCTTCCAAACTCCGAAATTTCAGATCTCGAGGATAATCCCAAGACCAGAAATTCTTCTCCCAAAACCAAGGCTAAATCAGAGCAAAATCAAGAGCCCTTGTAAATGGAGGGCTAAGGGAGCTATTTATAGCCAAGTGAGAGGGTCTAGGGGCCTCATGGACACCCAAGGGGAGAGACACCCCCCTTGGGGTGTCTCGGCTGTGGCCGAGACACCCCTTGGGGGGTGTCTCGGCCATTGGCCGAGACAATCCCTTGGGGGTGTCTCGAGCCTACCGAGACCTGTTTGGGTGTCCCCGGTTCAGCCCGGGGTCGTGCCGTTGTTCCGCCGCTGTCCCGCTGTTGACTTTTCGTCCGAACTCGGATTTGAGTGATTTCGGATGCGTTGGAATCGTGACGGCGAGCTCTGTAGGCCCCGATGGTTGGATTATCCGTGGGGTGATCGGGGCACAGCGGGCGTTGGTCCGATTGCGGTGATCGCGGGGTTTTCGGTCAACCCGTATCCTCGTGATTCTGACGTTCTGTCGGCTCACGTAATCCGTCGGTTTGCTTTAGTCGCTCACCGGCGTCATTTGAATTTCTTGTGAACCGGATAGTGACGTTCGATCGTCGCTCGTTGACACCGAGCTATGTGCGGGGACCTATTGGCAATTTTCGATGCCTACAAGATCAAATCTGGCCGAAGCGTCACCCAGTGGCTCGGTCTTGGTCGGGCCACCAAATGGTGGTTCGGCGTGGCCGAGCCACCAATTGGTGGCTCTTCCTTGGCCGAGCCACCCTGAGTGACCTGGCTATGGGCCGAACCACTGATTCGGCCGAGCCGTTTCGATGCGACTCGGTCGTCAGCGGCTTTCTTAGTCTTCCGGATTTTGATTTGTTGCGCCGTTACCCGTATTTCGTCGTTTCGTTGACTTGTACGCTGTTTTGGTAGCCGATGAGTACGCGAGTCACTTGGCTCGCCGATTTGGTGGTTGATGAGCGTGCGGGCCACTTGGTGGTGGCCGGTGAGCACGCGAACCGCTTGGTTCACCGATTTGGTGGCCAATGGGCATGCGGGCAACTTGATGGTGGCCGGTGAGCACGTGGGCCACTTGGTTCACCGATTTGGTGGCCGATGGACGTTCGGACCATTTGATGGTGGCCAGTGAGCACGCGGACCACTTGGTCCGCTAATTTGGTGGCCGATGGGCGTGCGGACCACCTGGTGATGGCCGGTGTGCACGCGGACCACTTGGTTCGCCGATTTGGTGGCCGATGGGCGTCCGGACACCTGGTAGTGGTCGGTGTGTACACGGGCCACTTGGTTCGCTGATTTGGTGGCCGATGAGCTTGCGGGCCACTTGGTGGTGGCCGGTGAGCACACAGGCCACTTAGTTCACTGATTTGGTGGCCGATGAGCGTGCGAGCCACGTGGTGGTGGTCGATGAGCATGCGGGCTACTTTGAGCTGGCTGACGAATGCACGAGCCATTTGGAGATGGCCGGTGAGCACACAGGTTATTCGGTTTTCCATTTTGCTTCATGTGTTCGTCGGCGTCGGATAATCCTCTTATACTTAGATAATGGCATTCATCACCTTCTCTCTGTCTTGAGCTATGTGTGGATACCTATCGGTAGTTTTAGACGCCTACAGATACCCCCTCCAAAGTATTTCAGACTCATTCTTTTATAGAGGAGTCTAGGATGCTTTGGATATGATAGGCCCCCACCTTCAGTTGGTGTCAAAGGACCTGTGAACTACTTTAATTCTTGACTTCTTTAGCCTTCAGTCTATTCAGTGTTTTGTCGAATAGATGAAGTTCTTCAGGCGTCGTGTTTATTGTCTGACCGTTGTCAAAACCTTGAATCGAAATTGGTGTGTTAGTTTTAGTTCGTGTCATTGAGTTGACTTTAAATTGATTATCTTCGTTGCAACGCGTTGACCGACGTTGACCTAGGGCTATGCATTGATCGGCGTTGACCTTAGGGTTTTGTATCGATCAGCTTTGACTTTCATCGCAACACGTTGACCGGCATTAACACAGTTTATACTCATATGTTTGCTGTAGTCTACACAGTTTAAGCTCTTAAGGCATTAGAGCGTGACAGTCTCAAATGGTGGGGCTATAGGACCAACTTGCTAAAGCTGATTCATCTGCACGTATGGATCTTATCCTAAAGTTGTTGGATGCTCAAGTCACGAGACTAACTAATGGGACTGGTGCGTCAATGACTCTCATATTTATAAGATTTTTGGCAAATCCTTAGCCATCAACTGGTTTGATGAGCCTTTGCCAACTACCGTTTGAGTCGGGCTAGCGTTCGAATTGTTTAAAGTCTGTTCCGCACGTAACGTTGTGCTAAAAGAGTTAACTCTTTTAGTGCTATGATATTGAATACGTAGACTTCATCTTTCTCACGGGAATAGACTACCCGGTGACGTGTATTAGACGCAGACTTAGGATTTTTGGTAAATTCTCAGCCATCAACGGATTTGACGTGTCTTTACCGACTACTGTTTGAATCGGGCTAGCATGTGAATTGTTTAAACCCGTTTTCACATGTAACGTTGTGCTAAGAGAGTTAACTCTCTTAGTACTACGATATTAAATACGTAGACTTCTTCTTTCTTACGAGAATAGACTACCCGGTAATGCGTGTTAGGCGCTGACTTACCCGTTCTTAAGCTTTGGGATAAAAGTTCCCGGACTTGGATTCTGGTGTCTTCTTCAATCGGTGAAAGACTAAATCGGTAACGCGTGTTAGGCGTTGACTTATCCCTACTCAGGATTCGGGATAAAATTCTCCATGCATAAAAGGTGTGTATTTTGTTGCTACGATACTGAATACGTAGACTCGATCGTTTTCACGGGAACGAACCACCCAACAACGCGGGTTAAGCGCTGACTTATCCCTACTTAGGCTTCAGGATGAAATGCCCCAGACTTGGATTCTGGTGTCTTTTTTAATCGGTAAAAGACTAAATCAGCAATGCGTGTTAGGCGTTGACTTATTCCTGCTCAGGATTCGGGATAAAATTCCCCACGCGTGTAAGGCGCAAATTTTGACGTTATTAATAACGACATGCCATAATGTCGAATATGTAAGCTTTTGTTCCTTTTACGGTCAAGAACTAACCGGCAACGCGTGTTAGGCGTTGACTTACCCCTACTTAGACTTCAGGATAAACTTCCCCGCACGTGTAAGGCACGGATTTTAGGAGTTGAAAAAGTAGCATCTTCTCTTAGGGCAAAGACGAACCCGATGCGGGAGAGGAAGAATTTTATATCCTATCTCCCAAAGCTGAAGAGAAAGAATTTTATATTCTATCTCTAGTTACAAATGAAACTCAAAGTAGGATCTCCACTTTGAGAATCCGGGCAGGTGAAACTAGGAGTGAGATCTCCACTACGAGAATCGAAAAGATTCAGATAATCCTAACTGTCGGAAGGTTTGATTATCGAACTAAAGATGAATTTCTTATTTATTAAGAGTGAATTATGGTTTTGGTCCTTACTGTAGGAAGGTTTGACCAAGCAGGAGTTTGAGGTGATCCTAACTATAGGAAGGTTTGATCACTCGATTTGAAAGTGGACCTCTCGTTCATGGAAGAAATCGAGAGGAGATTTTGGTTGTGGTCCTAACTGTAGGAAGGTTTGACCAAATAGGAGGTTTGAGACCATCCTAACTGTAGGAAGTTTTGATCGTTTGATTCGTGGACCTCTCGTTCATTGGAGGAATCGAGAGGGGATTTTGGTTGTGGTCCTAACTGTAGAAAGGTTTGACCAGGTAGATAGTGGGAGTGGGAGTACAAATTATAGTAGGAGTGTTGACTTGTACAAGTCACTCAGAGGGGGTTTCTAGTGTTAAGTGATAAATACTTAACACGGAAGGGTTCGATAATCGTCAATGATCAAGAGATTAAAATTCTAAATGCTATGTCCGGACTCTAACAATGAGAATGTTGAGTGCACAGATGTAGCGGGAGTTTGAGTAGGAGTTTCTTATCCATCACCTTCTTGTAATGACTGGGTTATCCCTAAGAATACACTATATAGACTTTTTGCGGGAACTTCTTGTTACATGAATTATCCAACCCCAGCTTTCTTCACGAAACTGGGTCTAACATCGTACTCAGTTGCATGACCGAGTTATCCTTAAGAATACCAGGCATGGCACTTTCCAGGAACTTTCCATGAAAGAAAGAAAACAGTTTAGACTTATATACCTATTGGAGTGTCAAGGAGCAGTTTAACCTCTTATACCGGTTGGAGGATTGAGAAGTAGTTTATACTCGTATACTCTTCGGAGTGGCGGAAGGAGTAGTTTATACTCTTATACTTGTCGGAGTCGTTCATTCGACATAATTGAGCGTTATGACGCCGGCTTCAACCAGGGTTTAGATGCTATTTTTAAGAGTAAAGCAGTCCTTGGTAGGATGAAGGACCCTCCTGTGGTACGTGCAGTACTTTGGATCCACGGTGCTGTCAGCTTCCTCCTGATTTGTGATGGATGGTAACTTGATCTTGTTATTTTCAAGGAGGGACTCGAAAATAGCTGGAACATCCTCGTCCTTGAAGGAGTACTCTTTTTGGAGTCTCGGACCTGAAGTCTTCTACTGTCTTTAGGGTTACTGTTGTAACGTCTGATTAACGTCAACGACTGCTGCAGGTGTCTTCCCTATACCACGGGAGACAAAGCTTGAGTTCGAAGAGTTAGCTGTTGGTTGGCTTCTCTCGGTTTTCTTCCTCCTGAGGAAACGTTCAGCCTGCTCTCCGCGCATCTTCAACTCTTTCCATGTGTTGGGTGATGCGACTCTCGTAACTTACAATATCTCAATAGATAGGTTGTTATGACATGTTTGGAGGATGAAGTCCTCCGTGATCGGATCTTGGCAGTTCATCGCTTTATTCCAAAAACGTTTGATGAAGTCGTCGACCGTTTCTTCGTCTTCATGTTCTCCTCAAAGAGTGTCCTGATGGATATTTCGGCGTCATCGTCAAAGAAGTTGCCGAGGAATGAGCTCTCCATATCTTCCCAGTTGTTGATACTTTCAGGCTTGAGACGGCGATACCAATCTAAGGGAGGCCTACGAAGGGTGCAGACGAATGACCGAACTATCAAGGATTCATTGTCGGAGATCATGCCCAAGTGGGACTTGAAGTAGATCAGATGTTGAGTAGGGGAGCCTTTCCCGTCGAATGGCGTGAAGTTGATCAGGTTGAACTTCGCCGGGTACGGGATCGAATCCCACTTTCTTGGGTAAGGATACGGAATACTGGTCTTCTTTACCTCTTGATCAGACATCAGAGTGTTGGCTTTTCTCTTAAGGTCCTTCATCTTTTCGTCCTCGTCTGTATCATGCTTCAGATGATTTGTGAGAGGAACAACGGGGCCACCCCCAGTGTTGTCATCATTGACGGGACCACTCCCGGTGTTGTTGTCTTTAGTGGGACCACCCCCAGTGTTCTGATCAACGGGAGGGTTCTCGGCATTGAGACGTTCATCCACATCTGAATCGCTACCTGCTTGGTCAACAAGGTTGCGATGGTTGGATTCACCGAACTGATTGGACAGAGCCCGAATTTGTTGGTCATGCTCTTCCCTCATTCGTAGCATAGCCATTTCCATTTCAATCTTGAATATCTCTTTCTGCTTGGTTAGAGCATCCTTGAGAATTTTGGTGATTTGCTTGGTGTTAATCATGAATGCCTCGTAGGATTATCCTGGGCTGGACACCGTTTTGTCAGAAGCGACTACAGAGTTGGTATCTGATGCTTCATCATCTGAGGATAATCCCCTCTGCATTCTCTGATAATCTTTTTGTCTAATAGTTCCCGATCACAACCGGGTTAGACGATGTGATATAAGCGGGTCAGAGCTAGAAGGTCGAATCGACTTTCCCTTATCAGTCATATTTATTATGACTTCTAGAAATTCGTCACCTTGAACGGCCGATTATTTCTTACGAAAACATTTTGGCTTGGACTTAGTCACTCCGTTAGAGATCCTCTCAAATACTGAGACCCTTTGTAGAGCGGTCTTGGGGTAGCTACACGTACGCTGATAATACTGCCCTGATAAGTTTGACGCACGGGCAATGAAAGTCCATCTCCCGAGTATCTCTCTTTCGAGACTTGTTCGTACCCCCAGCCCGATAGTACAACTCATCGGTATGAGGACCGGAGCAATCTATCGCGTGTTAGCATGACTTCTCAGGTATAACGTCGTCATCTGACGAACATGTTTCTTTCTGAGGACTTGTTGCCTTAATGGCATTCTCAAGAGTCACACGCTTGGAGCCACGCTTTCGTGAACATAGGACTTTAACGGGCTCTTGGACACTAACTCGCAGTCCAAAACGGTCAGTTACAGGAGTTTTCCTATTATGGAAAGGCTCTGAATTGTTGCGAGGGCGTGTGCGACCCCCAGCTCGAGTGGTTGCTTGGGGTTCGGTCATCGGACCCAAGCGTTCTTTGATCGGAACTTTGCCTCGATCCTTGTACAAAGGATTCAGGTGATCCGTCATCCTTATCTTGAAACGGGACAAGTCTCCATGATCGTGAGGCTTCACCGGAAGTGTGAAATTCATCGGGACAGAAACCGGGGCTGTCGGAGGCTTAAACGGGTCTGCAGGAGGTGAACCAGGTGTGAACCGAATTGAACCGCGTGTGAATCGAACCGAATCGGGTGCGAATCGGCGCGAACCACCACTTGGTGGCTCGGTTTTGGCCGAGCCACCAGATGGTGGTTCGCACATTCTGGCAGTTCCGGACGCTGTTTAACTTTTTATCGATGCCATTTTGGACTTTGGTTTCTAGACTTGGCATGATTTCTGTGGCCTCTTAATTATCTCTTTTTGCTTTAACTTCTGCGCTTCTTGTACGAGAATCCGTGCGTGCCCAATCAAGGCGCGACGCTTCTGAATGCGCTCCTCGAGGGTTGAGCGGGTCCGTTTGACTTGGATCCACTCATTCGCTGTTGGTTTGGAGGAGAGGCCATTTATTTACTGCTGGGGCACTTGGTGCCTTCTGTGTTTCAGATCCGTCTCATAGTCGATCCCGTCAACAGGCTCCAAAGCCTTAGCAAGTCGGCGTGCAAGTCGTTGGCGTTGCCTTTGGCGTACCCTCTTTGATAGGGTTGGCATGACTTCAACAATTGACTCCTTGATGGAGGAAGGGTCCAGATCTGTAGATCCGGGCTCGTTAGAGGCCGGAGGGGCTTTGCATGGGGAGATTGCAACGACAACGGGGGCATTAATCTTCCTGTGCTTGCGAGGGGCAGAGGATCTGGAGGAGGAGGACGACATATATTCCTCGAACTTTAGTTGGTCAAATTCATACTCGACCACTTCTTCAACCGGGATCTGAATCCGTAGTTGCGGCACGACAGCTTCGGCAGCGAAGCTGTTGGCTCCCACTGTGGCTTGGCCGCCGAGCCACCCTTGGTGACCTGGCTATGGGCCAAACCACTGGTTCGATCGAGCCGTTTTGATACGACTCGGCCGCCAGCAGCTTTCTTAGTCTTTCGGATTTTGATTTGTTACGCCGTTATGCGTATTTCGTCGTTTCGTTGACTTGTACGTTGTTTTAGTGGCCGATGAGTACATGGGCCACTTGGTTCACTGATTTGGTGGCTGATGAGCGTGTGGGCCACTTGGTGGTGGCTGGTGAGCATGCGGGCCACTTGGTTCACCGATTTGGTGGTCAATGGGTGTGTGAGCCACTTGCTAGTGGCTGGTGAGCACGCGAGCGACTTGGTTCACCGATTTGGTGGCCAATGGGCGTACATGCCATTTGATGGTGGCCGGTGAGTACATGGGCCACTTGGTTCACTGATTTGGTGGCCGATGGGCGTGTGGATCATTTGATGGTGGCCGGTGAGCATGTGGAATACTTGGTTCGCCAATTTGGTAGCCGATGGGCGTGCGGACCACCTGGTGGTGGCCGATGAGCATGCGGGCCACTTGGTTCATCGATTTGGTAGCCGATGAGCATGCGGGCCACTTGGTGGTGGCAGGTGAGCACGCGGGCCACTTGGTTCACCGATTTAGTGGTCGATGAGCATACGGGCCATGTGGTGGTGGCTGATGAGCACGCGGACCACTTTGAGCTGGCTGACGAGTGCACGGACCACTTGGAGGTGGCCGGTGAGCGCACAGGACATTCGGTTTGCTGTTTTGCTTTATGTGTTCGTCGGCGTCAGATAATCCTCTTAGACTTAGATAATGGTGTTCATCACCTTCTCTCTGTCTCGAGCTATGTGTGGATACCTATAGGCATTTTTAGATGCCTACAGTCACAACTGAGAATAAGATCAAATCATTCGTTCTTATCTGAAAACAAAACTTCTGAAGCCTATAAATACAGCCCTAGGGCCTTCATTCAAATGGATCGAGAATTTCGAAGCAATGGCGAAGCCTTATTGAATTGGAGAGTGAGGAGCATAAATTTTAGCAAGGAGAAAGCAAGTTCTTGGTGAGTTCTTCGACAAAAAGGAGGAGAGTTTGATAGATCTACAACCGCTTCAACTTCGTTCATCCTCTTCCCTTGAGATCGCACTGTTGCTATGATCTCGAGAAGAGTTTTTATCTCACAGTTGTTGAGATATTCATTTTAATTTCTTGTCTCCTTCACGAGGCAATGGAATGAATCGGATCTGATCATTTGGTGGTCTACGGATAAAACCCGGTACTAGCAAAGATCCTACGTAACCAGAAGTCCGATAAATGATCTCTCTACGTTTGTTTTCTAGAAAGTTGTAATTTTTCAATCTCTTTTATGTAGAGAGATCTTATAAAAAGAATCCTCTTTTGAATTCGTTGTAAACACCTGAAGTTGTAATGAATTCCTCAAAGAAATCAACTTTTGACACGAACACGCTGGCGACCACAGTGGAAGCCAACAACCTTGCTGCCGAGGCTGTCGTGCCACAGCCGATGATTAAGATACCTGTGGATGAAAAGGTCAGATACGAGTTTGATCAGCAAAAGTTTGAGGAGTACGTCTCCTCCTCCTCCTCCAGATCTTCCTCTCCTTGCAAGCGTAGGAATACCACTTCCGTGAAGAAGATTCATTGGCCTTCAGATCTGAAGACTCGGGGTGATAATCTTCACCCAAGTGCTGTTGAAGACTCCTCTCTGGCATCCAAGGAAGCCAAATCTGGTGCTCACAACAACTCCCCAAAAGTCAAGGAGTTACCTACTGAAGGCGCGCCAGTTCTGACGAAGAGGGCTCGTCAGAGACGGCACCAACGTCGTGCGCGTCAATTTGCCAAAGCTCTAGAGCAGGTGGATGGACTATGCTATCAAGCGGATTTAGAATTCAGAAGGCGCCAAATGACTAAGCCTTCACCGTAGCAAGCACTGGCCATTCAAGATGACGAATTCCCAGAAGTCACCATCAACATGGATGATAAAGAAAAGTCCGTGTTCACTTCAAATAACGCTAATCCTGGTTTTTCTCTGGAAAGAAAAGTCAATTCAAGAATAGCCCGACGAGTATCTCAGCTCCAGGTAGAAGCTATCAGACATGGGGATTACCCGAGGATGCATGAAGGACTGTCTTTGGAAGATGAACTTTCGAATACTTGCTCCGCAATCACCTCCAACGATACAATGTCTAGCATGGGGCGAGCTCGAGAAGTATTCATGATCACTACCGAACAAGTGGCTCAACTTCTTCAAGAAGCCTTAGCCAAATACAAAGAAGATTTTAAAATTGAAATAGAGATAGTCATGTAACGGGTTAAGGATTTACATGCCCAACAACTTTAACATTTATCAAATCAGCATGGTGAATCCAGTCATCACAACACTACTAATTAGGTAGATAACGATTCAGAAGTTGAAGAAATTATCAATGCTGATACCCTCTTTCGACAATATGGAAGCTGGGGGTGGTCCCATCAATAATAACAATGCTGGGGGTAGCCCCGTTGCTCCTCCCCAAATCGCCCGAAGAAAGATGCAGGTGAGGATGAAAAGATGAAGGATCTGGAAAGCAAAATCAATGCCTTGATGACTACACAAGAGGTGAAGAAGACCGGTATCCCATGTCCATATCCAAGAGAGTAGGATTCAATCCCGTACCAGGCGAAGTTCAATCTAATTAACTTCATGTCGTTTAGTGGGAGAGATTCGCCTACTCAGCATTTAATCTACTTCAAGTCCCACCTGAGAATGATATCTGGACACGAACCCTTGATGATTCGGTCATTTGTAGGCACCCTTCACGGGGACGCCTTCGATTGGTATCGAAGTCTCAAGCTAGGAAGCATCAACTACTAGGATGATATGAAAAACTCATTCCTCAGTAATTTCTTCAATGATGACATCGAACTATCAATTGGAACTCTTCTGGATGAGAAGCAGAAGAACGGATAGTCAGTTGACACCTTCGTCAAACGCTTCCGAAATAAGGCGATGAATTGTGGAGATCCTGTCACAAAGGAGTTCATACTCTAGACATGCCATCACAATCTCTCCCTCGATGTCCTCAAAGTCATGGGGGCTGTCCTCTCAACCACCTAGGAGAAATTAAAACTACAAGGAGAACATGTCGAACGTTTCCTCAGAAGAAAGAAGGCCGAGGGAAGCTAGCTGACAAAACCTATGGTTGCTATTGATGTTAATCAAACGTCACAACAACAACCTCAAAAATAGCGAAGGAACCCAGATCCAAGGTTCTATAAGGAGTATTCTTTCAAAGATGATGAAGTTCCAGCCATCTTGAAGTACCTCCTCACCAACGACACCACCTATTAAAGATCAGGAGGGAACTAAGAGGATTACGGATCTAAAATATTGTGCATACCATAGGAGGGTTCTTTATCCTATCAAGGCTTGCTTCAGCCTCAAAAACAAAATCCAAGACTTATTGACTCCGACATCATAATGGCGCAACAAGATAAATAAAGATGACCTATCCTCTGATAGGTATATGAGCTTAAATTGCTCCTCCTTTTTACTCCAAGAGGTATAAGAGTATAAATTGTTTCCCAAACCTCCAACTGGTATACGATGCTAAACTATTCACTACCTTTAATGGAAAATTCCTAGAGAATATTACACGTAATATTCTTAATGATAACCCGATAACATGGCTGAATGCAATTAGATTCAAGTTCGCCAAAGAGCCGGGGGTGGAGTACCTTAATGCATTCCTGGAGAATACTACACAGGGTATTCCTAAGGATAACCCAAAACCAATTGATTATTCAAGGAGAAAACCAATCATCTAAATAATCCACTCTTAATCATGATAAAAATGATTAAGAACCTCCCGTTGTGGTTGTTCAATCATGTTCAAAATGATTAAAACCCTCCCACTGTGATTTTTGGAGCACTCTTTCATTGGGATAAGATTCAATGACTTCATCAAGTTAATCTTCCCTTACAAAACTCCGAAATCCTTCAAGGATGTGAAGCATGTTTCATTTTCTTTTCCTTCATCCGATTCTTGGTTGGTTTCAATCATCGGGATCAATTCCGCCAACTCCCACCGTGACTTTCAAAGCACTCTTTCATTAAGATGAGATTCAATGACCTTATCGGGTCAGTCTTCCCTCACGAAACTTCCACGGTCTAATTGTGGAGTGCTTGATGATTCACACACCTCCACCATCAAATCCCTTACCGATCAAATCAACTAATGGTGGGTCCACCAAAATTCTTCGTGGTTAAATCCATTCATACTCCCGCTGTGTCCGAGCCTTTAACACTCCCACTGTTGAGTTCTGACACAACACCCAAAATTTCAATCCATGACGATTGCCAACCTCCTTTTTCGTGTCAAGATTTTGTCACTTGATACCGAAACCCCCTATGAGTGATTTGTGCAAATCAACATTCCTACTATTATTTGTACATTCACTCCCTCTGTTTGCCTTGTCAAACCTTTAAACGGTTAGGGCCAAAGTCAAAATCCTCTCTCGATCCTTCCATGAACGAGAGGTCCACTTTCAAATTGAAATTATCAAACCTTTAAACAGTTAGGATCATCTCAAACTCCCATTTGGTCAAACCTTTAAACAGTTATGATCAAAATTAAAATCTCCTCTCGATTCCTTCCATGAACGAGAGGTCCACTTTTAAATTGAACGATCAAACATTTGAACAATTAGGGTCGTCTCAAACTCCCATTTAGTCAAGCATTTAAACAGTTAGGGTCAAAGTTAAAATCCCCTCTCGATTCCTTTCATAAACGAGAGGTCCACTTTTAAATTGAGCGATCAAACCTTTAAACAGTTAGGGTCATCTCAAACTCCTATTTGCTCAAACCTTTAAACAGTTAGGACCAAGAACAAAATTTTGTTTTGATAAATGTGAGTCTTCCACCCACATCAGATGATCAAACTTTCCTACAGTTAGGGTTGTTTCAAAATTCTCGCTTGGTCAAATCTTTAAACAGTTAAGGCTAAAGTCAGAATTTCATCTCGATAAATAAAAAATCCATCTTCAGATTTGGGTAACCAATCCTATAAAAATTAGGGTTATCCGGATTTTTTTGATTCTTAGAGTGAAGATCCCACTCTTAGTTTCACCTTCAAGATTCTCGAAGTGGAGATCCCACTTTGATTTTCTTTTGCAGTAGGAGATTGAATATAAAATTCTTTCTCTTCAGCATCGGTTTTGTTTTTGCCCTAAGAGAAGACCTGGAGATAGAATATAAAATTCTTTCTCTCTAGCATCTGGTTCGTATTTGCCCCAAGACAAGACACATTCTATACCTTACACGTATAGGGGACTTTATCTCGATCCCCCTAAATAGAGATAAGTCTACATCTAACACATGCTACCGGGTAGTGTATTTTTGTAAAAATGGTAAAGCCCACATATTCGACATCATACAGATTGTTATTAATAACACTGAAATCCATACCTTATACGCATGAGGGACATTATCTCGATCCTTAATTAGAGATAAGTCTACGCCTAACACGCATTGTCGGGTGGTACAATCCCGTGAAAATAACAAAATCTATGTATTCAATATCGTAGTACTAAGTCTAAAAGAGTTCATTCTTCTAGCATAATGTTACATATATAACAGATTTAATAATCTACATGCTAGCTCGACTCAAACGATAGTTGGTAAAGGCTCATCAAATCCGTTGATGGCTGAGGGTTTGCCAAAAATCCTATAATGAACAACTTGCGATGACGGATTCACTCTTCTAACTCAGAGAGCTTCTCTTCATAAAGCTTGTACAGGCTTCATATTCAATTAGCTTTAATAGTCATTGACACATCAACTTCATCAGTTGGTCTCGTGACTCGAGCGCCTAGGGTAGCTTCAGAGATAGTAGCTGTATCAGCATCTACAGCTGGTCCTACAATCCAATCTTGCACCAAGAGCTCAACCTGACGAGCCTCCGATGTATTCTCAGCTTGCTCTTCCTACACTCCAATGAGTAGATAAGTCTAAATTACATCTCCTTGAACCTCCAACGGGTACATAAGGTTAAACCGATTCCCGAAACTCCCAGGAGTATATGAGTATAAACTGGTCCTCCCTGCTCTAACGCCATAAGAGCCTAAATTGTATAGACTCTAGTGGATGTATGAGTATAAACTGTGTTCACACTGATCAACGCATTGCGATGAAAGTCAACGTCAGTCAACGCGTTACGGTGAAGGTCAACACCAATCAACGCATAGCTATGAGCCAACGCCAGTCAACACATTACGATGAAAGTCAACGCCAGTAAATGTACTATGATGGAAGTCAATGCCGGTCGACTTGTTGCGATGGAAGTCAACTCCGGTCAATTCGTTGTGATAAAAGTCAACGCTAGTCAACGCGTTGCGACGCTAGTCGATGCATTAACAATTTTCACCGAAACAAGGAACAGATCAATTCCAAGTCAAGGGATAATCCCAGGGAGTTCAATCGTGATTCAGATACAAATCCCTGACAAAGATAATTATTTCAACATCGATTCAACAACACGAGCTAATTCATAAATCAACACACCAATTCTAGTTAAATATTTTGACAATGATCAGACAATAAACATAGTACCAAAAAAATTTTAGCTATTCGACAAAATACTAAATATACTGAGAACTAAAGAAGTCAAGAACTGAAGCTAGTTATAGGTCCTTCTACGCTGAAACACTTTGGAGGAGGTATCTATAGGCGTAAAAAATTACCTATAGGTTCCCACATGCTGCTCGAGATGGGAAAAAAATGATGAACGTCATTATCCAAGTCAACAAGGATTATCTAATGCCGTGAGGAAGCTAACAAGTGCATGAAGCAAGTTGACGAAACATACGAGTCAATGGGAAAAAAAATAGTGAAGAAATGACTCGATCGAGAGTTTTGTTTCACCTACAAAAGACGAAGCGCCACTCATGTCTCGTTCATTCCACATGTGTTTCGCCTAGGGGAGGTTGTAGATCTCTTCTCCGGCTTCATAATGCATTTTGAATCATGTCATTCACAGATCGGACAGGAGAATTAGAGTCGAAACAATCGAAATACGGCAACAGCGTCTCAGCTAATGGCCAAGACACCAATAGTGTCTCGGCCCAAGGGCGAGACACCAGCGGTGTCTCACACCTAGAAAAGCCGTTTTTCGCCCGTTAACCGCTCGAAAACCTATTTTTTGATAAGATTTTGAGATTTCTTGATTCTACAGCCTCTCCAACTATTTAAGGCTATCTTTGAACGTGGTTAAGTAGTTACAACTAAAGATAAGATCAAATCGTTCGTTCTTATCCAAAAATAAAGTTTTTGAAGCCTATAAATACAGTCTTAGGGCCTTCATTCAGAGGGATCAGGAGTTCCGGAGCAATGACGAAGCCCTATTGAATTGGAGAGTGAGGAACACGAATTTTAGTAAGGAGGAAGCAAGTTCTTGGTGAGTTCTTCAACGAAAAGGAGGAGTGTTCGATAGATCAGCAACCGCTTTAGCCTCATTCATCCGCTTCCCTTGATATCGTACCATTGTTGTGATCTCGAGAAGAGTGTTTATCTCACCATTTCTGAGATATTCATTTTAATTTATTGTCTCCTTTGTGAGGAACAAAATCAATCGGATCTGATCATTTGGTGGTCCATAGATAAACACCGGCATTGGCAAAGATCTCACGCAAGCAAAAGACCGATAAACGATCTCTCTGCGTGTGTTTTCTAGAAAATTATAATTTTCAATCTCTTTGGTTAAAGAGATCTTATAAAAAGACTCATCTTTTGAATTCGTTGTAAACACCTGAAGTTGTAATAAATTCCTCAAAGAAATCAACTTTCGACGCGAACAATATGGATATATGAGAAACGAATTACTACATTCCAAGTATGTTAAAAGCACACCCCCCTGAACTTTTGCTGTTTTGCACATAATCTCATGACACTTCTTTTATCTTGTAAATGGCAAATAGATAATTTGGTTATTTTCTTTTTTTTTTTGCGAAAATTGGATATGAGAAGCAAAATGGGAAAAGTTAAACACTCCCCATCCTGGGTAAAAGTTAAACCTATTTTAGTACTTGGACTCAAGAACTCATGCTAAAACAACCCCAGTCTAGAAAACTGTACAAACCTTTGAAAAACTCCCTAAAATACCCTCAGACTATCTCTTCTCCAATGCTGAGCTCACATTCTTCTTCTTTTTGAACCCAAAAGAGGGGAAAAAATTCTGATTGCTCAACACTAGTTCTATCCAAAAAATTGAATCTTTTGATGAAATTTAGTCTTTCTGAGAAGATGATGATAACGGTATTTTGCCCAGGATAAATAGTTTTGAGGAGGAAAAAATTATTCTTTGATCTTTTTTCTTCTTCACTTGGCATCTTTCAACTTACAAAACATGCATATGTATACACTACTACAATTAATGACTCTTAATTTCTTAACAAAGACTCTTAAACTTCCCAACAACATTCATGCATCTAACATATTCATGCATTTGACTCCTCAAATAACTAAATGATCTTTTTAATTCTCAAGGTAATTAATCAAGTTTACTTTCAACATTCTCCCTTAAACTTGATCCTTCAATCATGTTGAGCTTGCCTCACAATAAAGTAAACACATCATGCTTCAATGACTTAGTAAATATGTCAGCCACTTGATCTTGCAATTTCACAAACTCGAGCTCAACTTCCTTATTCTTTACTTGATCGTGATAAAATGATTTCGAGTATCAATATGTTTGCTTCCTTTTATGAAACAATGGATTTTTGAAAGTGCAATAGCTGACTTGTTATCAACATAAATTTTGGTCGGCTCTTCTTGTCTGAATTGAAGATCTTTGATCAAATTTCTCAAATGAAGTATATGAGGGACACCCAATGATGTAGCGACATATTCAGCTTCACAAGTTGAAAGAGTGACTATCAGCTGCTTCTTTGATGACCAAGTAAAATCAGTGTCACCAATAAAGAAATACAACTAGTTGTACTCTTTCGGTCATCAACATCTCCATCCCAATCGCTATTAGTGTATGCAATAAGTTCAAAATTGATAGAACTTGACTAAAACAAACTAAAATTTGTTGTACCTTTGATGTATTGGAGTGTCCTCTTTTCTACCAATAAGTGTGAAGACTTCGGATCTTCCATGCATGTGCTCACGAGCCCAACACCATTGAGAATATCAGGCCTTGTGTACGTTAGGTAGCAAAGACTACCAACCAAGCTTTTGAAATAAGATGCATTAACTTTGCTTCCACCATCTTTCTTGTACAACTTGACTCCTCATTCAATAGGAGTACTCACATGATTGCTATCATTTATATAAAACTTATCAAGAATTGTCTCTGCATATCCCTCTTGAGAGATAAAGATTCCATCTCGGTCTTGCTTCACCTCGATGCCAAGATAATAAAACATGAGTCCAATGCCTGTTGTCTCAAACTCACGAACCATGGAGCTTTTGAACTCCTCGAACATGTGTGGATTATTTCCTATAAAGATTAAATCATCCACAAACAAGCATAGAATAAAAATATCTCTAGCTTCATTTATCTTAGTATATAAGGCATGTTCATAAGGACATTTAGAAAAATTATGAGCTCGAAAGTATTTATCAATTCTGCTATTCTAAGATCTTGGTACCTGTTTCAAGCTATAAAGAGCCTTCTTCAACTTCAACAGCTTTTGATTCTTCTCCTTTCTTGATGTAACCAAGTGGTTGATCTCCAAAGACCTCCTCCTCAAGAACACCATTCAAAAATTCTAACTTCATATCAAGTTGATAGATTAGCCATTAGTTTTGAGTTGCTAAGGTAATAATCTGCCGTATAGTTTCAAGACGAACTACTAGAGAGAATACCTCGTCATAGTCAATTCCAGCTTTCTTCTTGTAGCCTTTTGCAACTAACCTCGCCCTGTGCTTCTCAACTTCTTCTTTCACATTCTTCTCCTCATTGAGTCACTCAATGAAGTTTGGGAACGCTACAAGGAATTATTGATGATGTGCCGTTGCCATGGACTGGAGAAATGGTTAATTGTTCATAGCTTCTATAATAGGCTCACTTACAACACTCGGATGACTGTTGATGCTGCTGTAGAAGGAGTTTTGATGAACAAAACAATAGATGAGGCGTACACTCTCATTGAAGACATGACTCAGAATCACTATCAATGGGCGAATGAGTAGGCTTAGATATCAAAAGGAGGAAAGTATGAAATCGATGCTTTAGATCATATATCAAGTTGATGCTTTGTTTAAAAAAGTTAAAAACTTGAGTATTAATTTTGTGGCGTCTACTTCAATTGCATGCGAGATATGTGGGTCATTCTGCACTGGAATGTCAATTAGGAAACCATCCATCCCTTAATACTTCTGGTAATAAACATGTTAACTATGTTAATAACTTTAATCAAAAGGGAGGCCCTTTCTTCAACACTTATAATCCGGGGTGGAGGAATCATCCTAATTTTTCTTATAGAAACCCACCTGGAAATCCCATGCCCGCATCTAATTTTGCTCCTCCTAGTTTTCGTGCTCCTCAATCCAATCCCTCTTCTTAAAGGTCTAATTTGGAAAATACGATGGAAAAGTTTGTGACGACTCAATCGAGATTGAATGAAGAGTTTAAGCAACAACAACAAACCATGAATGAGGTAATAAAACAATTGGGCTCTAAGATAGATTCCCTAGCTACTCATAACAAGATGTTAGAGACACAAATCACTCAATTGGCGCAAAATGCTAGCTCTTCTTCTACGCCTTCGGGCATGCTATCTGGACAACTCAAGACGAATCCTAGGGGTCATGTGAATGCTATAACCCTTAGGAGTGGAAAACAATATGAGGGACCTAAGATGAAGGAAAATGATAGGGTAGATGGTCATCAAAATAAAAAAGATGAAAAGATGATAAATGTGAATAATGAGACCAAAACGAAAAAAGAAGAAAAAGTTGAGAAATATGTGTCTCACGTTCCTTACAAGACTCCTCTACCCTTTCCCCAAAGGTTTGCTAAGGCTAAGTTAGAAAACCAGTTCATAAATTTTTAGAAATTTTGAAAAAGTTGCACATTAATATCCCACTCACTAAAGCTATTTCTTAAATGCCTTCCTATGCTAAGTTCTTGAAAGAGATCCTATCTAATAAAAGAAAGTTGGAAGAATACGAGACTGTGGTCCTTACTAAGGAGTGTAGTACTATCATCCAAAATAAGTTGCCTTCTAAGCTTAAGGATCTAGGTTTATTTTCTATTCTTTGTGTTATTGGTAATGTCTCAATTAACCGTACTTTATGTGGTTTAGGTGCAAGCGTAAGTTTGATGCTGATGTCTATCTGTAAGAAGCTTGGTATAGGTGATTTGAAGCCAACCACAATATCACTCTAACTAGCAGATCGATTGGTAAAATATCCGGTAGGTATACTTAAAGATGTACCTATCCAGGTCGGTAAGTTCTTTATCCCGGTTGATTTCGTTATTTTGGAAATAGAAGAAGATTCTAACATTCCAGTTATATTAGGAAGACCCTTTCTTGCTATTGCAGGTGCTATAATTGATGTTAAAAATGGAAGGCTCTCTAAATATTAGAGGGGAGACGGTAGAATTTGATTTGAGCAAAGCTATGAAACTCCCTCTATCTGATATGGTTTGTTACAGGGTCGACGTGATTGACAAGTGTACACATGAGCAACTTGCAAACTATTACTCAGCTGGTCTACTTGATAAGTGTTTGGTAAGCGACGGTTCAATAGATGATGAAGACCCCGAGGTAGCCGCATATGCTTAAACCTTAGAATCAACATCAACTACTCTATTTCGAAATGCAAAGTTTCAAAGTCTGAAGTCAGAGCCAAAATGTTCTACTTATGAAGAGTGAAAGCACCCTAGGGGGGAGGGGGATGAATAGGGTTTATGCTAATCTAATCCGATTTAATGACAAATTAAAGCTAATTAATAAATATATCCTAGCAAATAAGATATGAACAATATATGTGCAAGGATATATAAATAACATAAGGGTGAAACAAACAAAATACAAATGTGATAGGGCATTATAAACAATGAGCTATAGACAATGGCGATATAAGATAAACATAAAAGAAAATGCGCCAATGACAAACTCAAACACAAGCAAATAATCACAGAGTTCGTACCTTTCATCCTACGTCTCCGCTCCCTACTCTCGGGGAGAACTCTACTATCATAACCGGATTTTCTACGCTCACCCGAATAATGTTTACACCATACAATCAGTTTTCTAGCTCACCGAAAACTTTACAGTCCATACTCTTGCAATCACACTCTACACCCTCTAAGTGTTGGTCTCTAGCCCATGTCTCCCTCAAGTGTTAGAAATTACAACCTACCTCTAGGCATTACCACGTATCCTACTCCTCTTAGGACGACCCTGTCTCTCGCCACACACTTCTCTTGGTGTACAAGTGTATTACAAAGTGATATCACAATTAACGCTCGATACAACAAATGTTTGTTCTCTAATATGGATGAGAACACAATGAAAGCTCACACTCTAAGTTACAATCTCACAACCCCAAATATACTATGTATAAAAATACTAAAAGCTCAATGTGGGTATGTGTAACAAAGTGATTAAATAAAACGAACTAAACTCAAATAAATATTAGCTTAATAAAATGATAATCAAACAATATAAATGTAAAGCTAGATTGAGTTTAGGAAAATTTTTCTATAGATAACAAGAGAGTGGGAGAAGAGTTGAATGCTCAAACACCAATGGATGATCTCATCTAGCTCTTGTAAAATTCTCTTCACAAATAGAAACTTGAAAAATGCTTAAAAGCTTTTTAAACAAACTTAAACCAAATTAAAACAATATAAACTTGAAAACCAAAATATGTTTGTATATATATAACTATATATATACATAGAAACCAATAAACTGTGTGTGTATATGATATTGAGCTTAAAGTACTAAACACACATAATATAAACCTATGCTAAATATACCCAAGCTTGATGAAGGTTTTCAATACGCACGACTTGGTAAACTTACGAATGAAGCTTGAACTTGGATCTTGAACATTGAATATTATTACTTCACTCCACTATTCCGCTAACCTTCATTGGATATGATCGTGAATGCTTGATTCCATCCATCCTCTAACTTATTGTTTGTCTATAATAAATAAGAAACACAAACACTAAACAAACAATATTAGTAGTAAATTATTTGTTAAAACATCATTAAAAAAGACCAACAATCTCCCCCTTTTTTATGATGAAAAACAATTTACAAAAAGAGATATATGCATGAAAGAAAATGAATATATAAATTATAATTATCATGCATATAAACAAAAAGGATATACTCACAATATTTCTTCCCCTTTGACAACATCAAAAAGGGGAAAACAAAAAAATGACGAGAGCGAAAGCTCCCCCTACAAACAAGCATGGTGAGTATAAAGGAAACACATATAGGGAAAAGCCCCCTAACAAAATGCCTTAATGAATATATGCAATGAGGACCAAGGCAAACATATGTGAGCATGCATAGATATAGAAAACATGCTAAGTATAACTCACATATAAAGAGACGATGAGAACACATATTGGTATGTCATTATAAAATAGTGTGTCTCAAAACACAAGCCTAAAACCATGTATAAAAATAGATTTATGAAATCAAAAGAAAGAAGAACATGAGTATCATGAAAAAAGATTTTCAAATGAAAACAAATCACTCAAATGAGATCATAAATCACAAGTAAATCACATAAGAAAGAAACCAATATAAAAAAGGCAAGAGAGGCAACCATATCAAGATCTTAAACTTGTTTCAACCCATATAAACATTTTAGCACTCGATAAACATGATTTGGGAAATAAACTCCTAATAAATTCGGGGAGGGGGGGGAGGGGGTTATATAAACATAAACCTCTCAACAAAAATCAAAACTAATAATCATGAAAACAAAAGAATTGATCAATGAAAAATTATTTTCATATCCAAGAAAAAAATTTTAAAACATAATTTAGAAAACAAAAAAATACTAAAATTCTTGGTTTAAAAATCAAATATGTTTTGATACCTAAGTACTTGTGGTACCAAAAAATCTAAGGACATGACCCCTATCATTAAAGCTCAAAGCCCTAGGGTTATGAACCCTTTTGAGCGTATTTTGTGCAATAGTCCGGTCAAGACAAGAATTATGCAATTTGTGTTGACCATGTGGACGTGCACTAGAACCATTTGTAAACATAGATGGTCTTTTAAATTTATTTTACTAATGAGAAACATTGTTAAACAAACGTTGTTTATTTGAAAATTTTGGTAATTTTGAACCTTTTCTCAAATCAAAACAAAATTTTACCAAATGGCCAAATCTACCAAATAAATCACATTTAAATACATTATCATGCTTATGATGATTCAATGGTGCATGTGAGTGATAATGTGAGTAAGTGTAAGATGAAGAAACTCTTTTCAAATCAAAACAAAATTTGGTCAAATGACCAAAACAACCACAATTAATGATCACATTTGAACACATGAGCATGCTTATGATGAACATGATGACTATGTGCATGTACATGTGCATGTGATGAAGATGAAGCTTGATGGGATGCACAAGGGGAAATAATATGAACTTTATTGGGTTTTTGTGCATCATAGCAAAACTTAGCAATATGGTCTTTTTGGTCGCAAATGGAACACTTGTAAACTTTACTATACATGTGTGTATAGTGTGTAAAAGTCTTGGAAGGATTTACATGGGACTTTGCACACAAGTCTATAAGCTTTTATTATTTATAATACATGTTTTAAGGGTTGAATCTAAAGATGATATACGTTTATTAACATGATTCAACTCATCACTAGGTGCATATGTATTGACACTAGAAGTAGAAAGAGCATGATTATTTTTGAATAAATTAAATGCATTTCTAATTGTTTCTACCTCTAGCATGACATCAATCTTAGCATGAGATAAGCTAGCAATGAATGATGTTAATTTTTTATTTTCCAAACTTAACATATCATTGTTTTCTTTAAGCATCATATTCTCTTGTCCAATGATATAAAATTTGGAAGCTAGTGACTCATGATCGGATTTCAAGTTATTATGCTTGCTTTGTAGGTCAATAAATTTTTTATGCAATTTGTTATAGGCATGCACTAACTTTTTACTAGCACAAGCGAGTTCATCAAAAGATAAATCACATTCGGATTCGGTCTCGCTTACCACACTAGGGTTATCCCCTAGTGGACTTGTGCATGATGCTTCATTGGAACTTGAAGAAGAAGTCTCCAAAGCTTATCAGATCGCCTCCAAGTTTCATTAATGTGCTTCAATAAATTTCCATAAGGTGTAAGTACTATCAAAATGAATAAATTTGTTAGAAACGAATGAGTCAAAAGCATTAAGCAAGAATTCTAACAAAAGCTTGTTCATTGTAAGCATTCTTTTAACATTTTTACACTACTTGGATTTCTCCGTAGTGGGTATAATATATGCATTTTCAATAACTTCCCATAAATCGAAATATTTAGATCTAACAAATATATTAAATCTAGAATATCATTGGTCATAGGGAAAACATTGAATTTAGGAGCAACATTTATATCGTAGCCTAATCTCATATCCATAATTAAAAAATGTGCAAGCAAGACAAATGCAATCAAAAACTAGATTAGTACAAAAAGATAACTTGGATCTTTAACGTAATGCAATTAAACCTTAAATAAAAGAGCACCAAGCTCTAATACCAATTAAAAATACCCTAATGCTACTAGGAAAGAACCCTAGAGGGGGATGAATAGGGTTAATGCTAATCTAATCCGATTTAATACAAAATTAAAACTAATAATAAATATATCCTAGCAAATGAGATATGAACAATATATGTGCAATGATATATAAATAACACAAGGGTAAACAAACAAAATACAAATGTGATAGGGCAATATAAACAATAAGCTATAGACAATGATGATATAAGATAAACATAAAAGAAAATGTGCCCATGACAAACTCAAACACAAACAAATGATCATGGAGTTTGGACCTTTCGTCCTACGTCTCCACTCCCCACTATCGGGGAGAACTCCACTATCAAAACTGGGTTTTCTACGCTCATCCGAATAATGTTTACATCACGCACTCAGTTTTCTAGCTCACCGAAAACTTTATAGTCCACACTCTTGCAATCACACTCTACACCCTCTAAATATTGGTCTCTAGCCGGTATCTCTCTTAAGTGTTAGGAATTACAACCTACATCTAGGTATTACCACCTACCCCACTCCTCTTGGTACAATCCCGTCTCTCACCACACACTTCTCTTAGTGTACAAGTATATTACAAAGTGATATCACAATTAACGCTCGATACAACAAATGTTTGTTCTCTAATATGGATGAGAACACAATGAAAGCTCACACTCTAAGTTACAATCTCACAACCCCATATATACTATGTATAAAAAATACTAAAAGCTCAATGTGGGTGTGTGTAACAAAGAGATTAAATAAAACAAACTAAACTCAAATAAATATTAGCTTAATAAAATAATAATCAAACAATATAAATATAAAGCTAGATTGAGTTTAGGAAAATTTTTCTATAGATAACAAGAGAGTGGGAGAAGTGTTGAATACTTAAACACCAATGGATGATCTCCTCTAGCTCTTATGAAATTCTCTTCACAAATCGAAACTTGAAAAATGCTTAAAAGCTTTTTCAACAAACTTAAACCAAATTAAAACAATATAAACTTGAAAACCAAAATATGTATGTATATATATAACTATATATACATAGAAACCAATAAACTGTGTGTGTATATGATATTGAGCTTAAAGTACTAAACACACATAATATAAACATATGCTAAATATACCCAAGCTTGATGAAGGTCTTTAATAAGCACGACTTGGTAAACTTACGGATGAAGCTTGAGCTTGGATCTTGAACTTGAATTGTATTGCTTCACTCCACTATTCCGCCAACCTCAATTGGATATGATCGTGAATGCTCGATTCCATCCATCCTCCAACTTATTATTTATATACAATAAATAAGAAAACTCAAATACTAGACAAACAATATTAGCAGTAAATTATTTGTTAAAACATCATCAAAACAAAAAGACTAACAAAGAGGATAAAGTACCGAAGGTAGAATTAAAATCCCTCCCTTTCTCTTTAAGGTATGAATTTCTTGGCCCTAACTCTACTTATCCTGTAATTGTGAATGCATATCTGAGTGAGAATGAAACTGAAAAGTTGCTTAGAACACTTAGGATGCATTGTAAGGTCATAGGATACACCATGGACGATATTAAAGGAATCAACACATTGATTTGCATGCATAGAATTCTCTTGGAAGATGATCATAAACCCTCTATAGAGCACCAATATAGATTAAATCCTAATATGAAGGAAGTGGTTAAAAACGAGGTGCTTAAGCTACTAGATGTTGGCGTAATTTATGCTATTTCTGATAGTGAATGAGTTAGTCGGGTCCATGTGGTTCCTAAAAAAGGGGGTGTAACCGTAGTCAAGAATGCGAATAATGAACTTATCCTTACTAGGACAGTTACGGGTTGGAGGATGTGTATTGATTATAGAAAGTCGAACAAGGCAACCTAAAAAGTTTATTTTCCACTTCCCTTTATAGATCAGATGTTGGAAAGGTTAGCAAGGTATTCCTATTTTTGTTATTTAGATGGCTAATTTGGGATTTTTCCAAATCCCTATTCATCCTAGTGACTAGGAAAAGACCACTTTTACCTATCCCCATGGGCTCTTTGCTTATAGGCGCATGCCTTTCGGTCTTTATAATGCCCCCTCCACTCTTCAACAATGTATGATGGCTATTTTCTCTGATTTTATAGAAGACATTATGGACGTGTTTATGGATGACTTCTCCGTGTAAAGGACTACTTTTTATGGTTATTTAGCTAACTTGTCTCAAGTTTTGCAGCGTTGCGAAAAAGTTAATTTAGTCCTAAACTAGGAGAAATGCCACTTTATGGTAAGGGATGGAATAGTTCTAGGACACAAGGTGTCCGATCGCGAAATTGAAGTTGATCGGGCAAAAGTGAAAATCATTGAAAATTGCCGCCACCAATGTCGGTTAGGGGAGTAAGAAGTTTATTGGGACATGCGGTTTCTATCGGTGTTTCATCAAAGACTTTTCGAAAATTGCAAAACCATTAACTAAACTTCTTCTTAAAGATGCTCCATGTGATTTCACTGATGAATGTCTTGATGCTTTTCGTAGGTTGAAGGAAGCATTGGTAACAGCTCCTATTATGTAACCGCCGGATTGGAATCTCCCATTTGAAGTTATGACTGATGCAAGTGATTACGTGGTTGGTGCTGTGTTGGGTCAAAGAAAGGACAAAATAGTTCATTAAATTTACTATGCTAGTCACACTCTTGATGAAGCCCAAGTTAACTATGCTACCACTAAAAAGGAGTTATTAGCAGTTATCTTTACCTTTGACAAGTTCAGATCTTACTTAGTGGGGTCCAAAGTCATCGTTTATACCGACCACTCCTCCATTAAATATCTTTTGAGCAAGCAGGATGTCAAGCCTAGGTTGATTCTATGGATACTACTTTTGCAAGAGTTTGACCTAGAGATAAAAGATAAGAAAGGGACAGAAAATTTGGTGGTAGACCATTTGTCGTGGATGAAACCAGAATCACATGATAAGGAGGAGGATGAACTACCAATCGATGACTCTTTCCTAGATGATCAGTTGTTAGCCATAGAAAGATTGGATGCACCATGGTATACGGACTTCGTCAACTACATAGTGTGGGGAGTCTTACCTCCAGATCTGAGCTATCAACAAAAAAAAAAAGTTCTTTGCTGACTTGAAATATTATTTTTAGGATGAACCGTTTCTATACAAATGGTGTGTTGATGGGATGTTCAGAAGGTGTGTTCCTGAAGATGAGGTTACAAGTATTCTCCATCATTGTCATTCATCTTCATACGGGGGACATGCAAGCACTTCAAAGACAACTGTAAAAATTCTGCAATCAGATTTCTATTGGCCGAGTCTTTTCCAGGACGCGAGACAGTTTGTGACATCTTGTGATACTTGTCAGAGGACCAAGAACATTTCAAAGTGACATGAGATTCCTTTACACTCCATCTTAGAAATTGAGGTCTTTGATGTATGGGGCATAGATTTAATGGGACCATTTCCTCTATCTTGTAACAACAAGTTCATCTTAGTAACAGTGGAGTATGTCTCCAAATGGGTAGAAGCGATTGCATCCCCCACAAACGATGCTAAAGTGGTTGTGAAACTATTCAAGAACATCATTTTTCCAAGGTTTGGGGTGCCACAGACGGTAATCAGTGATGGCGGTTCACACTTCATTGAAATATAATTCGAAGCTCTCTTAAGATAATATGGGGTCACTCATAAGGTTGCCACGCCATACCATCCTCAAACTAGTGGTCAAGTGGAGGTTTCAAATCATGAAATTAAGAGTATTTTGGAGAAAACGGTTAATCGTTCAAGAAAGGATTGGTCTATAAAACTCTCAGATGCCTTATGGGCCTATCGAACTGCTTACAAAACACTCATAGGCATGACACCATTCAAGTTGGTATATGGTAAATCGTGTCATCTCCCATTTGAGTTAGAGCACAAGGCGTATTAGGCTATCAAGTTGCTCAATTTCAACATGAAGACCACAGGTGAGAAAAGAAAGCTTCAACTTCATGAGCTAGATGAGTTACGATTAGAATCCTATGAGAATACTCGCATTTATAAAGAAAAGACTGAACGATGGCACGATAAGAATATCTTTCGAAGAGAGTTTAATCAAGGTGATATGGTATTACTTTTCAACTCTCGTTTGAAGCTTTTTCCGGGCAAGCTCAAGTCTAGGACCAGACCTTTTCAAGTCCGTGAGGTTTTTCCTAGTAGAGTTGTTGAAGTTTGGAGTGAAACAACGGGATATTTCAAGGTGAAGGGGCAATGATTGAAGCACTACATTGTAGGTCAACAAAATGAGAAAGGGGTCACTTATACCCTTTCCGATCCCCCTTCGTCGGAGAATTGAGCAAAAAGGGGTCGAGCTCATGACCATAAACGAGCGCTTCTTGGGAGGCAACCCAAGTTTTCATCCATTCTCGTTCTTTTATTTTATCTTATTTTATTTCATTCTATTTTATTTTTATTTTTTAGGCAAGTGGATCGGCACAAATTTAATTTATAATACTTTCGATCATGCAGTCGCGAAGAAAGGAAGCCATGACATCGAAAAAAACTACAAAGTAAGGAGTTAAAAAGAGATGGCAGACTCTACCACACCCAGGGGTGGTGTCCGCCATACCCATGGTTCGTTGTAGAGAAAGCTGGACACCAAATTGCAGACTCTATCACACATAGGGGTGGTATCCGCGACACCTCTGGTTCGTAGGAAATTGAAAAAAAATCAGAGGCCACCACACCCGTCTTCCACGCCCGTGGCTCGCAAAGAAAAAAATAAGAAAAGAAAAAAAGAACGCTTTTCTTCCATCCTCGTGACCTAACCCATCAAAATTCCTCCCCAGCTTTGATTCCCCCTCCTCCACGGACCAAATCACTACCTCATCCTCCAGATCTCACCACAGCAGCCGCTCTACCCCACCTCCAAACCCCTCTTCCATCTTTCATCATCGCAGCAAACCGGTGTCGCCTCACCTCCTCTCTCCGACCAAAGTGCCGCTATCTTCGTCATCATCACCGCCCCCGTCCATCATCACCATCGCCATTTTGACCACCATCACCACTGTCTCTCCTCTTCAACCTAGCAGTGACCAATGCTCTAACCCTTATTTCAAACT
Organism: Asparagus kiusianus; assembly: GCA_022839385.1. Classification (NCBI taxonomy): domain Eukaryota; kingdom Viridiplantae; phylum Streptophyta; class Magnoliopsida; order Asparagales; family Asparagaceae; genus Asparagus; species Asparagus kiusianus. Next base: position 356,445 of record BQKN01066415.1, read on the forward strand.
CACCACCGTTGCCTCCTCATTAACAACGTAACCACCGCTGCACCACACTATCCCCCCGACTACATAGGGACTAAACACGGTCGGACTATTCAGGGTGCCTATTTGTTGGAAAATTTGTAATAAAAATATTAAAAGAAAATTGTCTTATATTCCTTTAATCTCAATTACAATTGGATTTCCTGATTATAAAAGAGAAGAGAATGATCTGGATTCTCCCCTTTGTTTAAAACTGGGTTCTTCTTGGTAGCGATGGAGTGCCTCCTTCAAATGCTTACATTGAATTCGCTCTCCGTTGACGATCCGAACGTCTTGATTCACTGGAACGTGATCTTCTCCTCACGATTTGACGTTGTGGAGAACTTGCGTGGTAAGTTTGAAACTCTGACCGAGTTTAGAAGAACTTGTAGAGCAAATTGGAAACTCTGGACGAGTTGATAACTCAGATCGAGTTTAACTCTGAACGAGTTTGAACTCTTGAAAAAAAGAGTTGATTTGAACCGAAAGTTCAGTTAATAAGCCAAGGGAATGCTCCAAGGACTTTGTTGCTGCAGAAAGCTCCAAGATGCCCGATCAAGGATCCCCAAAAAGTCAGCCAAAAAGAAGCCTCCGAACTCAGTTGAGTTTCCCACTATTTATAGGGGATTTAGGGGTGTAACCGTCCCCTTAAATCTCTCCTTAATAAGGGTTTAATAGGGTGTAACCGCCCCCATAAATCTCTCCATGATAGGGTAGTGATCCCCTCAAATCGTGGGGAGAAAACGGTTCTGGAACCGTTCAAATCGTGCTTGAACGAGTCAAATGATAAAAACAGCGTTCTGGGCCTGAACTCTGCGTTTTAGACCTGAAACGCAGAGTTGGACCTGTTTTAGGCTAAAAACGCACAGGTCGCGCTGCACAGAGATGAACTCTGCGTTTTGGACTTGGGACGCAGAGTTGGGCTCTACATGAACTGTGCGTATTGGACCTGAGACGCAGAGTTGGGCTCCGCATGAACTGTGCGTCTTGGACCTGGGACGCAGAGTTGGGCTCCGTATGAATTGTGCGTTTTTGTCGTTGGACGCAGAGTTGAAACTCTGCGTTTCAAGTCCACGAAATCTACGTTTCGAGTTTGGAACACAGCCACGACCTCTACGTTTTGAATCTCAAATGTGGTCACGACCTCTGCGTTTTGAGTTTAGAACGCGGGCATGACCTCTGCGTTTTGAGTTTAGAACGCGGGAATGACCTCTGTGATTTGAGTTTGGAACGCGGGCATGACCTCTGCGTTTTGAATCTTGGATGCAGAGGTGAGCCTTTGGCGAGCTCGATGAACTTCAGCCTAAGTCCAATGTTCAGACGAAGTCCAGTCCTACAGACGGACTTCAGAACATAACTTGCTGCGAAGAACATGTCATAACTTTCAAACCGTAAGTTGGAATTGGACGAATTATATATAAAAATCGGCTATCTCGATGAGACGGAGCCGACCAAACCGACCCCATAGGGTTCGGTTTGTTCTGTCAGTTTTACCAAATTTCTTACAGTTAAGAGATATCTGCGTTTTAATATGAAGAGACCGCTAATTTGTAGTCTCTTTTGCTAGAGTGTTGCAAAGATCGCCACCTTGTAACCTTCGTCTTGGCTCCTTAAAAATATGAGAGTCATCAAATTGTAACTCCCGATCTTGATTGTGAAGGCTGTTGAATTAGTGTTTTCATTAGTTGTTGTGAAGATCGTCAGATTGTAACCTTCTACGTGAAAGTCTTCAAATTGTAGCCTTCTGGAAGTCGTCAAATTGTAACTTCCGTCATCGGTGTTTGATGGGGATAAGCTATTTGTTGTGATTTTTAGACAGCCTACAGTGCCTCAACTTCTAAATCGTGACGACAAAAAGGTAACCCTCCCGCTCTCCAAAATACTCATGTTATAGAATTTGTCGATGAGCAGCAACAAACTAGGTATAATATACTGGTTAAGCGGGAAATTCTGAGTACCTGCTACTTGGATGAGAATTTTTTGTGTGAGTTCACTAGTAGAATAATAAGTATCCTAGACGGAATATCCTAGACGAAATTTTTTCTGTCTAGGCTACACTATTCTAGACGAAAAAATTCCGTAAAGGATTTTCCGTCTGCAATATAATATTCTGGATGGAATTTTCGGTCTAGAATAGTATTGCAGACAGATTTATTTTGTTGTTTATTTTTTTGAAATGGGCTGATCATCCTAGACAGAATTTTTCGTCTAGAATACATCCTACACAGAAATTTTCGTCTAGATGTTGGTTTCCGTTTTTATTAAAAAAATTCCCCAGATCTATCCCTAAATAAATCCGATAGTATATATTCTGCTGGCCTCTCTCTCTCTCTCTCTCTCTCTCTCTCTCTCTCTCTCTCTCTCTCTCATTCGAGATCTGGCCTTATAAACCCTAAATCCCCAAATTTTCATCGTGCTCGCCTCTCTCTCTCTCTCTCATTCGAGATCGCCATCCCGTCGTCGCCGTCCCTCTCCTTCGACCTCGTCGTCACGTCGTCGATGTCCCTCCCCTTCGACTTCGCCGTCCCGTCGTTGTCGTCCCTCTCCTTCGACCTCGCCATCACGTCATCGCTAGCCCTCTCCTTCGACCTCGCCGTCCCATCGTTGCCTCCTCCCTCAAACATGAAAAGGGCTTCAGTCGAAAAACTCCAACTCTTTGAGGTTTGCTTTCGATCTAGCTTGATTTTAGCAATTGATTTGAAGTTTTTTGATCCCCTATTAGATATTGACAGTTTCTCAAACCCTAGTTTTGTGATCCCCGTCATCCGATTACTTTTACTCTTCTAATCTATGTTTAATTTTGCTAATTTAGAATGAACTGTTATTATTGAGGATATGCTTTGACCGCATGTGAGCAGTTTGATTGGAAATTAGTGTAATTTAATAAAAAGAGATATACTTTGACCAAAATTTTAAGAAATGAAAGTCAGGTTGAATCACGACTCTAGCAAGTTGTGAATGAATGAAAGACATGCTGAAGGAGAAGTAACTTTCCATGACTGATATAAATTGATTAGCAGGTATCTACAAATATTTGCACTGATATGATTGATTGGTCTACATTTAGCTTAAGTCGGGTTGCGTCAAGACTTTCTAAATTTGTGATATGAATGAAAGAGAAGTTCAATTAGAAGCAACTTAAATTTCCATGACTAATACAAATTTCTAGGCTGGCTGAGTTCATTGTATCAGCAAAACTTAACTGTTAATGTGTATATAAGTTATAAATAAGTCCATGATTTACTTGTCTGTTCTGATACTCTTTCTAACCAGCATCCCAGGTGGTCATATATTTGGAACAGTGTCTTAGGGCACCTGGTTATAGAAAGATCACATCCAAATCGAAGAGCAGTCTAATCGTCAGTCTGACACTACCGTCAAAACTTCATAACAGATAGTAAATGTCTTCAAAGAAAACATGTGTTATTAAGGATATACTTTGACCGCATACTAGATAAAATTAGTGTAATTTAATTAAAAGAGAGGGTCATTTTTTCACTTTCATGCGACTCTATTGATTTCGTGGGAAAAATCAAAATTGTATAAACTCCAATGTGGCAACCTTAAGAATTTTTCCTATTTTTAGAATAAAAGTTTAAAAAGAAGCATATAATATTAAACATATGCACCTAAAAGGCGGTTGCATAGAACTGAAAAATCCATATTTAAATCATGTCATACATGCATAAATGTTTGTTCATTCGTAAAATGTGAAAAAAAATTCTACTCGAAATCGATCGTTCCCTTTATATTATAATATAAATAAATTGGTATAGAACAACTTTGTAATTATTGGATCTATCCTTCTCGGACGCGTTAGGAATATAGTAGTGCATACATCTAACTTTGTATATTTTGTATGGTTTCATTTCTTAAAAATTTTGGCAGCCCGTACCTGTTGAGAAAAATCAGGCATAACTTAGATGTCATGCATATTGAGAAAAATGTTTGTGATAACATAGTTTCAACCCTCCTTCAAGATCCTAATAAGTCAAAGGATGACCTAAGGGCTCGTCAAGACTTAGCTGCATTGAATATCCGGGAAGATTTGCAAGCACAAAATGTTGGACTTAAAAAAAACATAAGCCTTCCTCTCGTGTTACGATGTCGACAAAGCAGATGCAGAGATTTTGTGAGGTCCTTAAATCAGTAAAATCACCGAATGGGTATTCAGCTAATATATCAAATAATATCCAGGTGCAGGAGAGAAAGCTCTTAGGCCTAAAGACCCATGATTATCACGTTCTTCTACATCAATTGCTCCTGGTTGCATTACGTAATAATATGGATAAAGAAGCATCGAAAATTATTATGGAGTATTGTGGGTTCTTTAGAAAATTGTGCTCAAAAGTTATAGATGTGAAGTAATTTAAAAAGCTTGAAATAGAAATATCATTAATTTGATGCAACCTGGAGTTAATATTTCCTCCTTCCTTTTTGACGGTCATGGTCTATGTTACTCAACATCTAGCCAGCGAGGCAATCATTGCGGGTCCTGTATCTTACCGTTAGATGTACCCAATTGAGAGGTAAGGGATTTCACCCAGTGCATTAATTTCATATGCAATGTATACAGCTAATATTTGTCCTTTTCGTGGTTTTCCTTAGATTAGATATTTGTAGTTCATAAAATTTTAATTATTGTAGATATTTGGGGTTTATGAAGCGCCTAGTTCGCAATCGAGCTCATCCAAAGGGTTCTATGGCCGAAGGTTACGTGACCAACGAATGTCATACGTTTGCATCACGTTACATGCGCAATCGCGTAAAAGCTGATCAGCCCCCAACTAAGGAGAAGAAACTCGTTAAATATCCAAGATCTGGCTTGGAGCAGGTTCATGCATATGTGTTGAATAATCTTGACATTTTCAACGATTATCGAAGGTAATGTACATTAATTTAGGAATAGGATAACACGTGAATTATTTACTTTCATTGTACCAATACAATCTCATTGTTGTATAAATAGGCGACATTTGGAGAAGCTTAACAATGAAATATCAGGCAGGAATGCAGCACATGATATCCAAAAAACACACATCAAAGATTTTCCCGATTGGTTCAGAACCGATGTAAGTAGCGTAGAAGTAGTATTGTATTTTTTATTTTTTTATTCAATTGATGCTTGAATTAGGTTGATAAAGACGTTCTTGCTGGTGCCGTAATCTCTGAAGATATTTTAGTTCATGCACAATGTCCTTACTATGAAGTGAAACGATATAGTGAACACATCATTAATGAGTATAAGTTTAAAACAGTGGTGACCGATGATAAGAGGGTAACACAAAATAGTGGGGTCATTGGTTATTTTGCTCAGGAATATTTTTCTAGTATAAGAGATCAAAACCCAGTTGAAGCTGACATCTTATATTATGGCCAGTGGGAAGATATTGTAGAGATAATTTACGGCTATGGTTAAAAAAGTCAGCGTAATTATTGCATGTTTAAGGTTCTATGGAGTCCTACCAAACCGCGCAGGGATCATTATGGGTTTTCACTTGTAAACCTCGACAAAGAGATATATCTAGATGAGAAGTTTATATTCGCAGAACAGGCGGACTAGTGCTTCTATGTGAAAGACCCAAAGGTTGCCACCGATTGGGTCGTGTTATACAAGGAGCCAAGATCTATTGTCCTCCCTAATAATAACGACGATAGTAATTAGGACAATGAACGAATTGGTTCTTCTGATGAAATTTGGCAGAACTTCTCTTACCCTCAGAATGTCATGCTTGATATGACAGATGCGTAGATTCAGGCTGACATCCCAACTTTAGTCAGGGATAGAGAACCAGAGGCAGATGTGCAACTAGAATCAACAATCAGTAGACGAAAGCATACAACATTAAATATAGCCCGAACAATACAAGCAATACCCCGTTCGCTACGAAAATAGCAAGTTGTAGAAGGTATATTCTGTATAAGTTATTTTAGTCGTTCATGTTATTTAAATGTTTAATTGCTATAGATGTTAATCTTGTGAATTAGTAGGCAGATATTTCTTATTTAATTCTCCTAATCGTACTTTTACAGATGAAGAACTCGAGGTTATTCGATCGATCATGTGATCGGTCACGATCTACCAGCCTAGGCTCAGAACAGCTTCAGGAGGCACACATAGCATCACATATGGATATAGGTATGAATTTCAATTATCTTTGTACAACTCAAAGTAGACATATGAAACATCGTTTAGGCTAAGTTCTTTTTATATGGGTAGATGATGCGGAATTATCGGGTCGTCTTCGGGAGACAACTCTAGCATTCTCGCCTCATGTAGGTATTAATCATATATGTGTTTGTAATATTTATCCAATCATATTTAAAGTTCAGCTTTTGTATTTAAAATCTATTGTATGTTAGCAATATTAATTTAAAGTGTTGCATAGATAATTTTCCAGGCATCGATTATTCATCACCCGGAGCCACTGATTCACATGCAGAGCCCTTCCACACTACAGGTAATGATGTCATTTTTACTTTGCATCTCAATATAATGATCCTTCGATTTTCTCGTATTGATTATCTTCTTTAATCATTGTAGAGGGCTCTTTGACACCATCGTCTTCGCATCATACGCAGGGGGGCGAGTTACGTTCGTGGATCCCTGACATCCCCCATCTACCATTGCCTCCAGACTCGATAATATCAAAGACTAATGCTTTGAAGTATCATCCACTTGCACTCAAAAGGCTAGATGAACTAAAGCCTATGATGAAAGTTAGAAAGGAAGTTGCAATCGCTGCGATGGATAGAGAAGTGAAGAGAGGTAAATTTAATAATTTTGTCCCATTGTTTTCGCATTTTACACTTAACTTCTGTTGTCAATGTAGGGGCAAAGCGAGATGCAACTGGTATGAGTGGACGTGGTGGAAACAAGCCTGATTCCAAACAGGCACCGAGAAGCGTTCGTGGAATTCTTCAGTAGGTTGATAACTTGCCGATCGGCCTGTGGTCAAAAAATTTAATAACTACATTGACGTTTTAGTGCGGCGGGTAAGTATCATAAACCCATACTTCAAATTTGTAATACCCCAACCCTTGAGAGGGTGATGTGATTAGTATTGATAG
>BQKN01066415.1:363540-394310 GCA_022839385.1 Asparagus kiusianus
AACCCTTGAGAGGGTGATGTGATTAGTATTGATAGATTTGATCGAAATACTCATACCACCAAGATGCATCTTCTTTTCGGGAACCCAACTCTTAGAAACTCCAAAGTTAAGCGTGCATAGCCTGGAGAAATTCTAGGATGGGTGACCCTCTGGGAAGTTTTTCAGGGAGCGCGTGAGTGAGGACAAAACATGTTGAAAAGACATGTGGTGGTTTGTGAGGCCAGTCTATCAGATCTAATAGCATACCGACTCCGGGATTTCCGGGGCGGGGCGTTACAAAATTTAAGGAGCTTCCATGGTCCGCATACATGGATATATGGACAGAGTTGATGGTATATGATCATTACTTCGGTATTTTTTAATATAGAATATGTTTACAAAATGTTTGTAATGACATATACAATCAATTTGTCCTAGTATATACAATCAATTTGTCCTATGACAGCCGTATTATTTAATGATTTTGCATTACTTCGCTGCTTACATATCTTATATATCTAGATGCAAAATTATAGGAATACTATTGTCTTGAGGACTACCCTGAAGCGTGGTACTATGTTTTCAAAATCAAAGTTGAGGCCGTGCTCAAAGAGTGGTGACATGAGCTGAAGATATCAACATATGATAAATATACCCAAGATTAGCAGAGATTTTTAAATCTCAATGAGAGGGTGGATCTCGATCATTTCATGGCTCTTCTTTTTTATTGGGATACCGAGTCCGCACAGGTATGAGTACATTATCATTATGCGTACAAAAGCATATTGTAAATGCAATTCATTTTTAACACCTTTTTTTGTAGAATAAATCTAAGAAGGGCTCGACGAACCGACATAGCAAGCGCAAGCTTGACCACCACTTGGGATCGACGTCCTTTGTCAATCTTGAGTATAGTTCATGTCGAGACATGGTATAATATTTAAAGTTGATGTATTCACATGCTACAATTACCAATATGACCAAACTCTTCGATATTTACTATTATATTTTGTAGGGGAAGACGATAATGCCGATCAATTTGAAGGCAAAGTTAGCTTACGGCACCTTTCACTCAACATATAAAGATGAAGACAAGATTAAAAAAACATGGTGTTGGTGGTAATTATTTTTCAATACATCATTAAATAATAATTATTACGTTGTTATACATTTCATTAATCAAGAGTTTAAACTGTGGTGTTTTGAAGTCAGGCTTCTTAAAAAAAAATTCGCATTTCCACCCACGACTTTTTACAAGGCCACGTTCATGGATATGTTTCGTCATCATTAACTTCTACTAATATCTATATGTTTGTTACGTCAATATGTTCGTTTTGTCATCATTAACATCTACTAATTATGCAGAGTGTACATTTCATTATTTGCCAATTCAATATATATCTATTTTCCTTATGTCATTTAGGATAATATTGCTGTCGCGTCGAAGGAAGCAGCACTACGTGCTACCCAAGAAGCTGCTGATGACCCTCGTGTCTTGTCTAGAGAGGAAAATAATACCATTGCAATGAATGTGATGGGGTGTAATAACCGGGGCAGATTTCCATTGATGGGGGTTGTAGCTCAGCTGGGTACCTCCAGAAAATACTCCACGGTGTCCTCGACAACCTCGACTGCGATAGCTTCATCAAACAGAACTCACACCACTTCTACAATTATGCGCGTCAACCGTTATCTGCGCGGTAAGGTCGAACCTATATTACACATGCAGCTGACGACGACTATGTGTTCAGATATGCCTTCATCCCCTACTAGCGACGATGTTTTTCTACACATCGTAAGATGCTTGTTCGGGAAGATTTCAGCTGAATTATTTGGAGAAGTTTTGGACCAAATAGATTTAGATGCTGGTGCACATGTAAATTAATAACATGTACGATATTGTTAAATTTCATTCTTCAAATGTATATCTATTTATTTTCAGGCTGGATTTGCTGGAGGAAGAAGTAGTGGCGTGCAGAGGAGGGAAATTGACGATGATGATGACTCTTGATTTTATGAGGTAAGTTAGTTAATTGTACGTCTATTACTCCATGAATGCAATGCTAGATATATTCATAGCACTTGTGTATGTGCCTTGTGCATGTGTATGTGTCTTGTGCATGTGTCTTGTGCATGTGTATGTGTCTTGTGTATATATACTTGACTGTATGTGTGTATGTGTTTGGTGGTTAAAGTTATTTGCATGTGTCTTGTGCATGCGTATGTGTCTTGTGTATATATACTTGACTGTATAAATTCATCTAACTATTTATATTCTTTTCTTTTGGCTTAATTGCACTTTGTAACCCCAAAGTTGCAGCCGTCTTAATCTTTGACACCTTTTTTTTTAATTACTCATTTGATTACCCAATATGATAATGAAATTGGACCTTGACATCCTGCTATTTAATTTCTATTTAAACCATATATTTTAACATGTAATCTATTTTGGACATTTATAATCTGTAGTCATTATAAGTATCACTCATCATTTTCTTCTTCTACTCAACTGTTTACTGACCTCATTTTACTTTAAAAAGTTGGGAGAAGTGAGGGTAGGATCAGAGTTGCGGATACTTTTCAGAGTTGGGAGAAAGTTTTGAGCGGAGTTTGGATTTCTTGTGGTATTAAGATAAGTGTGTGAGTTTATGCATTGTGCACTGCATATTTTTCATATAATATTTTATTATGTATGTGCAGATTTAATTCTGATGGATTATATCCTGTTGTGTGATTTACTCGCATACTAAATGTTGATTGGATAAATGCACGTGGTTATTTGGTATAAGTCTATGCTTATTTTCTTTGTTAATTGTTATGTCTTTTCATATAGAAGTAAGCTAAGATGCATATGTGGTTGATTGATTTCACTACTAGTTGACCTTTGGTATTTTTGTATAATGTATTTAGTTTTACAAACTTTGTTCGATTTTTCTTAAAGTATATGCATCTAAAGTCAATATACCGGTATATGTTGGATATAAGCAAGTTATTTAAACATGGCTCAATGTGCATCTATGAGGTTTTTATTTTAGCGCTAAGAGCCCAAGTTTGCGTCTCACCGTCCCAACCACGGGCTATATAATAGTGGGGTTCGCCAAGTCAACCGGAGTATCAAATTGTTGACCGCATTGAGACGTGACCTGCTTATTTCCATTGCATGTATATATTTTAAAAATGTTACATTATAATTTTTACTATTTTAGTATTTTGCTTATCAAGTCATTTTATTTAGTTTTACAAAACCAGTGTCTAATGTATGAATTTATTCGCTTATTGAGTTGTGAACTCATTGTGTTGTTTTCATTCTTTTCAGAGACTCGAGATTAGGTGGAGTTGATGATCTTTTTCAAATTCTTAGAACGGAGCAAGAAATATAATTCGAGATTGTATTTGTCTTCTAGGTGAATGTTAAATAAAGTCTTGATGTTTAGTTGATAAATTGAGAGTTTTGGAATAATTAGATTCTTTCCTTTAGGTCGAGATTTATTTCAAGTTGAGGAGTATTTGTTTATATCAAGTCAATTGGATTAATGTTGACTTTTGGGAATTATAGATTTATTGTTGGTTTTAGTTCGATGAAGAGTTTATTTGATGGTCTTTTAATGAATGCATATTTTAAAGGATTTTTCACAGGTTTAGTCCGGCTTTAATATTCCTTTTAGGTTCGGAATTTGGGGTTGTAACATTTTCCTATATATATTCTTCTATTGTTGGAAGAAAATCCAAGCAAAAAAGAGAGAGCCAATATTCTTGTAATCTAGGGTAAGCAGACGGCGTAGCCTGATTAGAAAATATTGTGCAAGAGGCGAGGATTTCGTACTCTTTGTCCTTACAAAAGATTACATCATTGAGAGAGGATTTTATAGTCATTGTCCGTTCAAAAGATTGTAAGGAGAGGGTTTTGGAGAAAATATGAGAATTGATTATGTATGTGAGGTTGAGCGATTGAGAGACGAGAGTTGAGTTGTTCCTTTTACAGTTCTCCCAGATACATAGTGAATTTCTCGTATTGTTGCCCCGTGGACGTAGGTCGTGAAGAAGATGGAGCTCAGGTTCAGATTTCGAGCAGACAGGTTGGCGGTCGACCGGTGCGGTCGACCGCATTCGTGCACAAGAGGCACTGGACGTCTGCATCAGGGTCGGTCGACCGCCGCGGTCGACCGACGAACTCTCTGGACATTAGAGCGAGCCGCTGGATGGGGGGGGGCCCCCCCCCCGGCCCCCCGCCGCTGCGGTTTTGAGTTGGGTCTGTTTTCAGACCCGTTTCGTTTTGGGTTTGTATAAATACCCTTTGGGTGTTTTTTAGGGTTAAGAGCAAGGACGAATTTGAGCAGATTGAGAGAGTTTTATTTGGGCTTCTATTCTAGGAGCAATTGGAGAGATTGAGAGTTGATTGTTGAGGGGTTTTGAGAGATTTGTAACCCTAGTTTGTTCCTCTTGATTTCTAATAGTGAAAATTCCCCCTTCCTTACCCCGTGGACGTAGGCATCTCGCCGAACCATGTAAAACTGGTGTTTGATTGTTTGTGCTGTTGATTTTGGTTGGTTCTTTATCTTTCTCGGTGATTGTTTTGGTTTCTCGAGGCACAACAATTGGTATCAGAGCTCGGGCTACGCTTGGGCTATTTTGGAGGAGTAGATCGTTTTGGAAGTTCATCTAGAGCTTTGTTTGGTGATAAAGGTGGGATCTTTTTGGTAAAAATCTCATCTTTTTCAGTTTGGATCTATTTCTAGTTTGTTTCCGCATTGGTTTGGTGGTGCTTTGAGATATATGGCTGAAAAAGATAAAAGTGGGGAGGATTCTTCTGGTGTGAAGGTCGTCCAAAGTTTGAATATACATTCTATGAAAATAGATGTGGAAAATTTTAATGGCACAAATAATTTTGGACTTTGGCGATGCGAAGTCATGGATGCGCTAAATGCGCAAAATTTGGAAGACACATTGGAGTTGGACGGGAAACCGACCGACGTTGATGAAAAGGTTTGGAATAAAATGAATAGAACGGCGTGTGGTGTGATTAGATCTTACCTTACCCAAGACCTTAAATATGATGTGATGAATAAAACTTCGGCAAAGAAGATTTGGGAGGTCCTAGAGGGCAAATATTTGACGAAGAGCGTCGAAAATCGTTTGCATTTGAAGAGGAGGCTTTATCGCTTCCAATTGAAGAAGGGGACATCCATTAGTGATCACATGAACCACTACACGAAGCTACTTGCAGATTTGGCGAACGTAGATGTCATTGTTGAAGATGAGGATAAAGCATTGTTGCTATTGAGTTCCTTGCCCGACAAGGAATATGAGACCTTCGTCCTCACTCTTATTAATGGAAAGGCATCTCTTTCGTATAGTGAGGTCACCGCAGCCCTAGTGAACTATCAACTTCGAAAGAAGGACAAGGAGACTTCCATTGAGCCGGTTGCGGGGGTATTGGTTGCAAGAGCTAGAAGTCCAAACCGTGGAAGAAGGTCGCAGTCTAGAGGGGGCATCCTGCAGTTGGTAGGAATCAGTGTGCCTTTTGTAGAGAGGATGGACATTGGAAAGCCGAATGCCAAAAATTGCAAGCTGTGAAGAATAAAGGGAAAGCTATTTAAGCTTCAGAGGTGAATATTGCCAAGGCTAGTGGCGATGTTTCAGATTCAGATTCTTTGGGCTATTCGTGCCCAGCTCTTCCGTCAGTCGATGTTGCCGACTCCACCGAGTGGATGTTGGATTCAGGTGCTACTTACCACATATGCCCTAGAAGGGATTGGTTCTCCAGCTTTCAGGAGTTGGAAAGAGGGGATGCTGTTCTTATGGGTAATGATTACAGATGTCCTATTGGTGGTACTGGTACCGTTCGGATTAGGACGAGTGACGGGATGGTTCGGGAGTTGGCTGATGTGAGGTTCGTTCCTCAACTGAGGAAGAACATCATTTTACTTGGGGTATTGGAGGCATCAGGCTATAGGGTGACTTTGATGGATTCTCGCTTGAAAGTCACATCAGGGTCCATGATTGTTTTGAAGGGCGTCAGACGGAGTAACTTGTATTATCTGCTTAGGAGCACGGTGATTGATAGGACGCTGACGACTTCTATTGCTAGACTGTGGTATTGGTTGGTGCTGGGATATATTGTTGGTTACACCGTGCACAGATTGTTGAGGAGTGCTATGACCTGTAGATTGAAGTCCTGCGAGCACATTGGGATGAGCGAGGAGACCGAGATGGAGTTCAGCACTTCTATCCACCGATCGAGTGGTCTTATTGGAGGTGTTCAGTCAGGCATTGGGGGGCTTTCCGAGGAGGCATCATCGGAAGGTAATCGTTATCTTATTTCCTATGTTGGGGATTGTACTAGGCATATTTGGGTTGCAACCAAGTCCCGTTGGTATAAAGCCCTAGTAGTCCGCAACAGTTGGAGGAGGTGTATGGGCAGAAAGGTTACCAGTCGTACTTGTTCTAGTAGGGGTCCTTTCTTACATTGGTACCGAGCTCATGGCAGTTGGAGACACTTCAAAGGAGAGGAAACAATGGGGCGACGTGATGAGATGACAGATTTAGTGGGCCGCTCTTTTCTGGAGGAGGATCGGCGTTGGTTGTCGAGCAGTGGATCTGGTATTCGGGCTTCGACACGAATGTGCTATCTTATGAGGTTGCCGACTGCTGCGTATAGAGTTGTTAGATCTGGTGGAGCTGTTTTAGGTTTTGTTTGGCGTCGGATATTAGGTTACCCAGCACTTGGTCACATCGTGGATGTGAAATTGGATCTGATTGCGCATTTAGGATCCAGGAGTTCATTTGGCTATCAGTTGGGAGTTTCTGAGTTTGGTCTGAGCAGGTTTGTCATTTTGGACTCTCGGCAGGTAGAGAGTATTGATCAGATCAGAGGGATATCGCAGTGGGTGGAGGTTGATGCTACTCCACATTGGGTGGGAATTTCCCCACATACTCCAGGTCATTCTGCATTATTGGAGATTCTAGCTGAGGTGACACAGCATGTGAGTCATTTTGTTTTGGACGCGGATGACGAGTTGGTAGATTTGGATGCAGCTGGTGGATATGTTTTAGATACGGCCATAGTTTATCCTCAGGTGGAGGTGTTTGGATCGCTTCAGTTTGGGGCCGTTGTTGATGCTATCAGCCGCAGGTTGGATTGAGGGCCTTTGGAGGCCATTGGGTGAACTACGTGAAGGCTTGATTCCTCAGAGAGGATACGTATGCAGTCTTTATGATGCAGCCGATTTGGTGAGCGACATCGACGTTTGGGGTGAGTGTTTGTACTCCCATTTGGGTCTCAGCAAGTGAGGCATTTGGTGTAATCGGTGTAGGCTCAGTTGTTTGGTGAGTAGGCACAGTTGTTTTGGGGTTGAGTGTTCGCACTCCCGTTTGGGCCTCGACGTGTTGTGATTGGAGTCTGTTGTCATGAGTCCGTTGCCATGGCGTACTGGATACAGCAGTTGAGGCATTGGTTTGTTCGGTGTCGGCTCAGTTTTGGAAGAATCTTCGCTGAGGTGGAGATTTGAAGAAGATGGAGCTCAGGTTCAGATTTCGAGCAGACAGGTTGGCGGTCGACCGGTGCGGTCGACCGCATTCGTGCACAAGAGGCATGGACGTCTGCATCAGGGTCGGTCGACCGCCGCGGTCGACCGACGAACTCTCTGGACATTGGAGCGAGTCGCTGGATGGAGGGCGGTCGACCGGGCCGGTCGACCGAGATGGATAGCGGTCGACCGCACCGGTCGACCGCCGCTGCGGTTTTGAGTTGGGTCTGTTTTCAGACCCGTTTCGTTTTGGGTTTGTATAAATACCCTTTGGGTGTTTTTTAGGGTTAAGAGCAAGGACGAATTTGAGCAGATTGAGAGAGTTTTCTTTGGGCTTCTATTCTAGGAGCAATTGGAGAGATTGAGAGTTGATTGTTGAGGGGTTTTGAGAGATTTGTAACCCTAGTTTGTTCCTCTTGATTTCTAATAGTGAAAACTCCCCCTTCCTTGCCCCGTGGACGTAGGCATCTCGCCGAACCACGTAAAACTGGTGTTTGATTGTTTGTGCTGTTGATTTTGGTTGGTTCTTTATCTTTCTCGGCGATTGTTTTGGTTTCTCGAGGCACAACAGGTCGAAGTTGGTCGACCAAATCACGTAAATCTCGGTGTTCTTTCTTATTGATTGTGGTTGTATTATATCATGTTGGTTGTGGGTTGGCTTCCAAGTTGCGCAAATCATAATAGGCGGGGAGACTAAAATTACCCAACAGTATATAGTACATAATTGGGAGGTATTTGCATTCTAATTATTTACCTTTTAATTAATACACAACAGAATGGAAGAGCCCTCCTTGTCCCTCTAAAAACAGAAAATGGAAAGAAGAAAAAACATTTTATTACCAAACACTTGGTTCGGTAAGTTGCCTTGTTCGCCAGCACCATCTTCAAGTTAATGAATCTGCAGCTGCAGGTTCTGGAGCTACTTGAGTTGAAGATATCGAAGAACTGCGCGAAACTGGAAGCCCTCTCCTGGACTTGTACTTACAAGTAATCCTTAGTTGTAAACATTTCCGTCTGAGAGGCCAACTTGCAACTGCCAAGCTGTGTCGGCTGCTGCTTGCGATGAATCCAGACTTGAATAGGAGGAGAACAATTGTGGAAGCAGCACCAGTTAACAGAAACAACACCCACAGGCTATCAAGTGTTAAGTTATCCATCGTTTTAGTATTGCACGTGTTAGGACAAGTAACCAAGGATTGTGAAAACCACTTTTCCTCCAAATGGCCTAGAGTTCCACTCTCAGATAACTGCAGTATGGCTTTTGAGAAATCTGCGACCAATGGAGAATTCTTGGCGAAAGCCTAAAATAAAGAAATATATGGACGAATAAGAGAACAGGAATAATTTGCTAACAAAAGTATAAATATGGTGGAAGTAAGTCCTGTCAGAATTCCTGTAGTGTTATGCTATATTCTCATGTTCATATTTGCATCTAATACATTAATTTTTATGTTTGGTCGTAGTCAGTAACGGAAAGCATTTTTTGGTATTGCTCCCTTGAAAGATGTCTATCAAATAGGTTCACACCAGTGTTTTCTCTTAAAATCTATCTCGGGTTGGGTTCCTTAATTATCCAATAAAATTAACCCTGTACTCGAGTTATCTCTCTCCCCTCTCTCAGACCCAAAGTGGATCAACGCCCAAACCCGCCAAAATCAAACTGGAATTGGGTTACTTAATTATGCAATTAGATTAGTTCTAAACTTAAGTTCAGACCAGAAAGTGGATCCAAACCAGCAACCACCTCCCTCCCTCCCTAAGATCCGAGACATCATTCATTTCTTAAACCCATGCTCTCGATGTGTAGCATAGTTGCGTAATTTCCGGGTCGACCACCCCCAACCCCCAAAAAAAAAACCATTGTACAATTCCGACAAAATGATTTCTGGTACATTTGTGCGAACCAATTCCCTCCGTTACATGAATTGATACGGTAAATTGGAATACTGCTAACAAGTATGTTGATTGCAAAGTCCCTTCATCTGCACATTGGCAATGCACAATATGTTGCATGCAATCGAGTGAAGTGAGGCACAGACCGCACACATAATAGGCAAACAAAGATGAAGGAATATATCTCTGAGTTTTCGTTCAGAATTACTTCGATTCGGGAGTATTTGAAGATGAACTTGATGCTAAGGGGAAGAAAATTTTGAAAGGAGAAAAAATTATTAAGAAGCTTAGTCACTGCTGTTGTGTGTTTTGTCTCATGCATTCACAAATTTTGAAAATGAAGTATTGAAGTATTTTGTGCACAAAAATATTGAAATGCATAAATAGCTTTTTAGTTTATAGTTCTCTACTATAAATTAAACTTTGAAAATGGTAAGCGCACCCAAAAATTATTTACGACATAATATTAATGTATCAAACTTGGGTACCCTCAAACAAAATTTCTATATGGCGAATTGTGTACCCAAATTCGTACCATGACACCCTACATGCTGCGTACCATGTAACTACGATGTGGAGCAGATTGTTAATCTGCATGGCCTTAAAGATGTATTAACTTGATATAAATTATATTTGAAGCAAGTAAAGAATTGAAGAGTGAAGTCACTTACGAAGCCAAAGCCACCTAGGCGCTGGGTGTCACCATGCACAGTGTAGTGTTCAGAACCATACTGTGAGAGAAATATCTTCAGGTACGGTGTCTCAAGATAAGCCATTGTGATGGCCCCGCTCTTGAATGCTGTGGCATAGTTCTCTATTTTGGGGATTAGCTCGATCTGCTTGTCCTTGTAGCCGAGCACTTCTTCAAGATGATTCATTACGAATGAAGCTCCGTTGCATCCTATTTTTTTGTCATTCACAACAGGTTCAAGCTGCTGTGTAATAAGGATAGACCCCAAGCTCGCTGTGAAGGTCGAGGTCAGGATCAATAGGACAAAGAGCCATACAGCGATCACTGCCTTCGTGTAGTAGCTATAAAACTTCCCTACAATTTTTGAAGGGATAAATAAGGAACAGTTTGTTCATACACGATGGACTGGACAATTAATGATGATAAATATACTTGTTTCTTTGTTATTTATATTAGGACTACCTGTTTAATTACTACTTAATTCACATATTGTACAAGCCTACAAACAACGTTTTCTTTTTAATGTCGTCGTTTCCACATTAATTTTTTTGGATGAATAAATGATGTAACACTAGAAGCTATATAATTCAAAAATTAGAAGCGTCACTCAACTTCTTTAATTTTTAGTAAACTAACGGGCAGTTATAAATTTTATTCAATACAAATTTCTATTTAAAGTTCCAACATTTCTTGCAGAGTGATAAGACCATTTCACATCATTTTCGCAGTTCTTTTTTGTAATTCTTCTTCAGTTTTGGTACACATGGTAGTTTGTTTAGGAGTACTCACAAAATATCTCTGTAGAAAACAAGTTTTATGGTCAAAAGGCATTGCGTAGACTATAGGATCATTTTGGACTGTGCTTCTTTGAATTATACAAAAGCAAAATTGAGTATAGAAAACTATAGAATGATACCAAAAGTGTAAAGTAAATTATCCCTATGCCATTCTTTTTCACACTCGAAGTATATTCTCTCGATTTGTTCTGGGAGAAATACAAATAACCCATAATATATGTACATGTAATATTACACTCAACAAATGAACTCGTAATAAACTTTCGTGTCTTGCCGTTAATCATGTTGCGTTGCAATGAGATTTTTTTTTCTTAACTCATGAGTAGATGAAATGTGTCTGACATCTTATAGAAGTTTGCAAATAGTATGTTCTTAAGATGATAAAAATTGTTGAGAAAACTCATATAGTTCAATATTATCCACATATTCACCTATATTCCACAGGTAGGATGAGAAGAATAAAATATAAACTGATGTATGTGTTACATGGTATCTAGAATGACACAACAAATCTAGACTTTAGGGATGTTGGGAATTTAACGTCGAAGTCCCTAATGCAACAGAAACGCAGAATAGAAAAAGTACACCAAGATTTACGAGGTTCGGCAACTGCCTACGTCCTCGGGAGCCACACAGAGAATTTCTTATTAATCAAACAAAAAATTACAAATCAAGAGCAAGTCCCAAAACTGAGATTTCTCAAATGAACACTGTAGCTACAGTGTTAATAATTAAAGGGAATAAGCCCTTTCAATTCTCTCTCTCTCTCTCTCTAAAGTCCTTTCTTAATCTCCCCTCAATGCACGGTTGAGAGCTGGAGATGAAGAACCAAAATCGCTGCTGCGATTTCAAGGTTTGGAGAAGAGGAACGCTGCTGCGTTATTTTGGTGCCGCCGCCAGAGAGAAATCAGAGGAGGAGAAGCAACAAACAAACCATAGGGCGACGAGGGGCTTATATAGGCAAACATGACAGGCTGGCGACAGCCTGTCGCCAGTCACGCGAAGACGCGGACGTCGGAGCACCAAAACGCGGACGTCAGAGCTTAGACGCGAGGGTCGGTGTCCCAAACGCAAGGGTCGGAGTCTGAAACGCAAGGGTCGAATTTCCCAAACGCGAGGGTCGGATCCAAAACGCGAGGGTCGTGTTTCCCACAATTTGAGCTCGCCTGCTCGAGCTCCACCTAAAACTGCGCCTGCAGTTCACCGTCGACTTTGCCTGAGTCGACGTCCACGCTCGCCTGCGTGGTTCTCAAGCTCGTCGGAGCTTCGCCGGAACTCCTCGCCGGAACTGAGGTTTGATCTACACCCCTTTCTAACAATCTCCCACTTGGAGATCAAACCGCCGTCAATGGGCTATCTCATCAAGCTCCTCTCCTGTGTGGCTCCACCCTCATCTTCTATGCATGGAGGCCAACTGAAGTTACGCACAACTTCAGTTTCTGAACGGTCACCGTCTTTGTTAACATGTCTGCTGGAGTCTTACTTCCTGGAATCTTATCCAGTTTTAACACGTCATCTTCCAACAGGGATCTGATGAAGTGGTACCGAAGCGCAATATGCTTCGTTCTAGAATGAAATGCTGAATTCTTCGCCAAGTGTATCGCACTCTGGCTGTCGCTGTGCAAAACATTCTTCTCCTGTTTGAATCCCAGCTCTGTCAACAAACCCTGAAGCCATATCATCTCTTTACTGGCTTCAGTCACTGCAACATACTCAGCTTCTGTAGTGGATAGGGTAACGATCTTCTGTACCTATGACATCCAACTAACAGATGTAGTTCTGACGGTGAATACATAACCGGTGGTGCTTCTTCGGTGATCAACTTCACCGCCGAAGTCTGCATCTACATACCCTTGCACTTCCACTTCTCCCTTACCAAAGTGCAAACACTTCTGTGTGGTGCCTCGTAGATATCTCAGAATTCACTTGACCGCTTCCCAATGAGCTTTTCCTGGATTCGACATAAACCGGCTGACCACTCCCACTGCATGGCCAATGTCTGGTCTCGTATAGACCATAGCGTACATCAAGCTTCCGATAGCTGAGGCGTAAGGAACCTGAGCCATACTATCTTTCTCTTCTTCTGACTGAGGAGACTGGTCCTTCGATAGACGAAAATGGCTGGCCAAGGGTGTGCTCACAGGCTTGGCGTTGCCCATGTTGAATCTCTGCAAAACATGGTTGATGTACTCCGTTTGAGATAACTGTAAGAGACCTCTCTTCTTATCTCTCGTGATTTGCATTCCAAAGATCTTCTTTGCTGGACCCAAGTCCTTCATGTCAAACTCCTTTGACAACTGCTGCTTCAAACTCCTGATATCCTCCATGTCTGCTCCTGCAACCAACATATCATCAACATACAGCAGTAGGATGATATAGCTGGATTGATATCTTTTGAAGTAGCAACAGTGGTCGGCGTTGCACTTCTGGAAACCTTCCTTGTGCATGAAGCCGTCAAACTTTTTGTACCACTGCCTTGTGGCTTGTTTCAGGCCATACAAGCTCTTCTTGAGTCTGCACACTAGGTTCTTCTTCTTTTCTTCTGAGAAACCTTCTGGCTGGTGCATGTATATCTCCTCTTCTAGATCTCCGTGAAGAAACGCCATCTTCACATCTAACTACTCGAGATGAAGATCTTCAATTGCTACAATACTCATCACTGTCCTGATAGTATTTAGCTTCACCACGGGAGCAAAAATATCGGTGTAGTCAATTCCTTCCTTCTGCTGGAAACCTTTGACAACCAGTCGGGCTTATATCTTCTGGAACAATCCTGCTCCTCTTTCACCTGGTACACCCATTTGTTGTGGAGTGCCTTCTTATCCGTGGGCAACTCAGCTAGTTCCCACGTCTGGTTTGATATGAGACACTTCATCTCATCTTTCATGGCAAGCTCCCACTTGCTCGCATCTCCACACTGACAAGCTTCATCAAAGCTTTCAGGCTCCCCACCATCTATCAGCAACAGATAGTTCATATATCTCCTGTTGGGTACAGGAGGACGAGAAGATCTTCTTAATATCAGAGCTGGTGCGTCGGGTTCCTGCGTACCATCTTGTCCAACAGGCTCTTCTGGTTGAGGACCCTCTGCATTGGGTTCTTCCGAGAGGTTACTCGGGACATCATCTGCATCTACAAATATTGACTCGCTCTCTGAGTCATCTGTTTTATGCATGTCCTTGTACATCACCTTCTCGTTGAATATCACATCTCTGCTCCTGATCACCTTCTTGTTTTCGTTGTCCCAAATGCGGTAGCTGAACTCATCTTCACCATAGCTGATGAAAGTGTATTTCTTTGACTTGGGGTCAAGCTTATTCCTGCCTTGATCACTAATATGCACGTAAGCTACACAACCGAAAACTTTAAGATGTGAGAGTTTTACCTCCTTTCCGCACCATACCTCCTCTGGTATTCTGTGCTCCAATGGAACCGATGGACCTCGGTTGATCAAGTAAGTTGCTGTATTGATTGCTTCTGTCCAGAACTGCTTCGGTAGGCCTGACTGTACCCGAATGCTTCTGGCTCTCTCTATCAACGTTCGGTTCATTCGCTCAGCAACACCATTTTGCTGAGGCGTGCCGGGCACGGTTCTCTCCATTCTGATCCCGTGCTCATAGCAGAACTTCTTGAATCCGGTGTCTTCATATTCACCGCCATTGTCGGTCCTGAGCTTCTTTATTCTCAGACCGGTCTCATTTTCAACCATAGCTTTCCATCTCCTGAAAGCTTCAAATACTTCTGACTTGTGCTTCAGAAAGTAGACCCACACTTTCCGAGAGTGATCATCGATAAAAGTCACGAAGTAGTGTTTTCCACCAATGGACGCGGTGGTTGTTGGTCCCCACACATCTGAGTGAACGAGCTCTAGCTTCTCTTTCCTGGGGGTTCTGCCACTTGTCCGAAAGCTGACTCTCTTCTGCTTTCCAAGTATGCATTCTTCACACATATCCATCTCCACTGACTGCAGTCCTGAGAGTTTTCCTTTTGTGTGCATGATCTTCATCCCCTTCTCACTCATATGACCGAGTCTCTGGTGCCACAACTTTGAAGTCTCATTGCATGCTGCAACTGAGATCAAACAACATACATCTGCTGTCATATACAGGGTACCAGTCTTCTTACCTCGGGCAATTGTCATTGCGCCCTTTGAGATCTTCCAATCGTCTCCATGGAAGGTCATGGTATATCCTTCGCCAGCCAACTGGCCTACGGATATTAAGTTCTTTCTCAGGTCGGGAATATGCCTGACATCCTTCAGCTCCCATACTGACCCGTTCAACTTAATTTTCACCACGCCTTTGCCCACAATAGCACATGGTTGATCATCACCAAGATATACGTATCCAAGATTTCCGGGGTATACTTCTCGAAGAATACTTTCTGAGAGGTAGCATGGAATGACGCTCCTGAATCTAACATCCAAGATTCCTCCTTGCTCTCCAAAGAGCATATCAATGCGTCATCTCCTCCTGAGATGGAGGTGACATTCACCTCTGCCTTCGCCTCCTTCTCCTTCTGTGCACTCTTGCACTGGTTCTTGTAATGCCCGGTCTTTCCACAATTCCAACACTCGATAACCTTCGAGCTGTTGCTTGGATTCCTTGATTTGGACCTCCTGTCCTTTAATCTACCTCTGAAGTTTGATTTTCCTCGTCCGTTTCCTCTGGTTGAATTTCTACCTCTTGACTCCGTATGCAATACTGAAGAGGTTGTAGCTTCACCCGTCTCTCTCCGTCGGATCTCCTCACTGAGAACTAAATCACGGACATCGTCGAACTTCAACTTATTGTTTCCCGACGAGCTACTCACTGCTGTGACTGTAGCGTTCCAACTCTCTGGTAGGGAAGACAAAAGTATCAACGCCCGAACTTCCTCATCAAACTCAATCTCAACTGAACTCAATTGGGTTGTAACCGTATTAAGTTCATTGAGGTGCTGTGCTACTGACGCGCCTTCCGCTATTTTCAGATTGAATAACCGCCGCATCAAATGAACTTTGTTCGCGGCTGATGGCTTCTCATACATATTTGAAAGAGCTGCCATAAGACCCGCCGTGGTCTTCTCCTTCGCTATGTTGAACGTAACATTACGAGTTAACGTCAATCTGATAACTCCGAGGGCTTGTCTATCTAGAAGGTTCCACTCATCTGCCTTCATAGAATCTGGCTTCTTCCCCGATAGTGGTTGATACAGATTTTTCTGATACAGATAATCCTCTATCTATATTTTTCAGAATCCGAAATCTGTTTTATCAAATTTCTCAAGTCTCACTTTCCCTTCATCTGCGGCCATGGCTCCCACTTGAATCTGACTTCCTCTAGATCGTTTCACGCTCTGATATCAGTTGTTGGGAATTTAACGTCGAAGTCCCTAATGCAACAGAAACGCATAATAGAAAAAGTACACCAAGATTTACGAGGTTCGGTAACTGCCTACGTCCTCGGGAGCCACACAGAGAATTTCTTATTAATCAAACAAGAAATTACAAATCAAGAGCAAATCCCAAAACTGAGATTTCTCAAATGAACACTGTAGCTACAGTGTTAATAATTAAAGGGAATAAGCCATTTCAATTCTCTCTCTCTCTCTCTCTCTCTCTCTCTCTCTCTCTCTCTCTCTCTAAAGTCCTTTCTTAATCTCCCCTCAATGCACGGTTGAGAGCTGGAGATGAAGAACCAAAATCGCTGCTGCGATTTCAAGGTTTGGAGAAGAGGAACGCTGCTGCGTTATTTTGGTGCCGCCGCCAGAGAGAAATTAGAGGAGGAGAAGCAACAAACAAACCCTAGGGCGACGAGGGGCTTATATAGGCAAACATGACAGGCTGGCGACAGCCTGTCGCCAGTCACGCGAAGACACGGACGTCGGAGCGCCAAAACGCGGACGTCAGAGCTTGGACGCGAGGGTCGGTGTCCCAAACGCGAGGGTCGGAGTCTGAAACGCGAGGGTCGAATTTCCCAAACGCGATGGTCGGATCCAAAACGCGAGGGTCGCGTTTCCCACAATTTGAGCTCGCCTGCTCGAGCTCCACCTGAAACTGCGTCTGCAGTTCGCCGTCGACTTCGCCTGAGTCGACGTCCACGCTCGCCTGCGTGGTTCTCAAGCTCGTCGGAGCTTCGCCGGAGCTCCTCGCCGGAACTGAGGTTTGATCTACACTCCTTTCTAACAAGGGACACTGATACTTCAAGAATAAGTTGATAATAAAGTTCTGCGCGCATGGATTTTGATATTCTGCGAGGAAAGTGCTATATTTTGTACCTTTATGTTTCGTTAAACTCTTCTTAATGAAATGCTTTTGGGGGTGTGTGTGTGTTTGGGGTTGGGGGGGGGGGGGGGGGGGGTGGATCTCCCATCATTTTTATCAGGAATAAAAACTGCACATATGAGATAACCATTATCTATAACATGATAAAGGGAGACAGTTAAAAAACTTGAATAAAATAAGTCCAAGTAACATAAACCAACAATTACAAGAACATAAAATGTTTTATCACAGAATTACAAAAAGTTCAATAAATTCATGGGAAAAACTCATGCATTAGACAATTATTTTCTTAGTCTTGGATACATATTGGTACAAGTTTGAAGCGTCTAGCAAGTGTTATAAGTTTAAGGATATGGTAAATTAAGAAGTATCTGCAAGCATCCATCAAGTGTTTGCATATCAAAATATCACATATATCAGATAGGTCTTCCTTATGAAATATCAACAACACATGTTTCTACTCTACACTTCAAACCTTAAATCTGCCCTTTTTCCTTGCTTCAGAAATGCCCATATGACTATATCACATCAGGGATGACGAAAACTGTAAAGAGTGAAGGGTTCCTCATGAAGAAAGGAGAGGAAAGCTCCAGAATTAAGAGAAAAAAGAGCTTCCATGAAAAAAGACCGATAAAGTCACATGAAAATAGAAAGAAAAATCGATGTCTCTATGAACCAAAACGATCTTGATTTGTTTCTTTCCATCTTCATAGTACGGCAACTGAGATAGAGAATC
The DNA here is from genome assembly GCA_022839385.1 of Asparagus kiusianus. Classification (NCBI taxonomy): domain Eukaryota; kingdom Viridiplantae; phylum Streptophyta; class Magnoliopsida; order Asparagales; family Asparagaceae; genus Asparagus; species Asparagus kiusianus. The sequence continues at coordinate 381,428 of BQKN01066415.1, forward strand.
ATGTGCTAATTCTACGAGAAGAAGAGAGGATCCAGGCTCATGTGTGTAGTCAGCTAAGCAATGGGCAAATATCAATTTTCTTTTGTGAAATCGATCTATAAAATCTGAAAATATAATGCAAAATTAACTTCGATCTCACCGTGTGTAAAAAATATAGTACAAAAGATCAACCAGAGTGTCGCACCAAGCTGCTCCCTCCATGGGACATCAAAATCAGGATTGTGTTTATGTTCTAGGTACCAAACGGTTATGCAAGTGTAGATGTAACTGGCAAGCACTAGCAACCAAACTTCTGGGCTGAATGGCTGGGTGAGAACCCATTTCTTGTTGTTGGGTTTCACCGGAACCACCTTGGATAACCCTGTAGGGAGAAAAGGCTCTGTAAACGTGGCGCCGTTCATGCGTTTACTGAGGATCGTGACATCACCAATCACCGCATCAAATTTCTTAAAAAAGAAGATATTAACACGTCAGGATTTGTATTATCAACCCAAAGTTTGGCGCATCTAATTATCACTGTAGACTAATTAATACCGCTTCAAATATGCTAGAACATTTAGATGAAATTTTTTTACCCCCACCAGAAGCAGAGGCTGAGAGCATAAATGTGCTAGACGGTCAGTATTTAAAGCTCAATGTTGCTGAAAGCATCAAACTTTTGAGCCGAGAAATTGAAGTGTTTACCTCTGGAACACTGGCAACAAGTTCATCATAGGTCCCGTTGAAAGGAAAGAATTCATAAGGGAGCTCATAATTCAGCAGCTCCCTGGCCTCCTTGTAAACTTCAACACAATATCCGTTCACCTCCTTGACCTCACCTTTACCGTCGAATTCCACCTTCACAAGCAATTCAGTCAACGACCTTGTCGGTACTCCAACCCTCAATTTACCCCACCCTCCCGGGATTTTCTCTGCTGCACCTCCCGGCCAATAAATTGTGCCAAACAAATTTATATTTGCAGCTTGTTCTGCTCCATCTCTATAGAAACCTCTACCTTTCGACCAGAACCCCATATCTCTACTGCTTTTCCCAACAACATTGATGACACGAAAAGCCAAAGTGCCCTTACCCTCAATTAAGCTCCCATCTCTTCTGAAGCGGACCCGGCCACTTAGCCCAACAAAATCAGACGACTGTATACCTTCAAGCAGAGACTTGCCAGAAACAGCATAGGCTTTTGCAATCACGTGAACAGCATCATAAGCTAGCAAAGCATGCATCCCAGGCTTGACCTTAGTCTCCCCACTTTTACTATATTCTGACTGGAATTTCCGCTGGAACTTTTCACTAAAATCATTGTATGGTTTTCTAGACTCATTAACGTAGGTTTTAACTCCGATCACCCCTTGCATGTAGGAGGAAATGTCAGACGGGCTGAGTGTTGAGTCAAGGAGAGTAGTTATATCGTCGCCGGCAATCCATACATGACCTTTGGCCATCATTCCTAATGTCGTTGCCACTTTGAAGAGCTCGCTAACAAGGGAAGAGGAGGACCATTGGACTACGATGAACACTTTGCACAGTCTCGAGTTCAACGTCTTCAGTTCTTGATGTATCACGTCTTTAGGGTTAGGCATCGAGTCTAGTGATGGAAAAGCTGCATGGTACGTGATCTGAGATCCAACGGATTGAAGGGCATCGTTTAACATTGGGACTATTCCTGCTGAGGTGCTTCCATAGCCATCGTCTTCATAGAGAACAATGACTTGCCTCCAATTGAATAGTTTCACGAGATCGGCGAGGCATTGCACGTATGCCGAAGCTCTGTATGACATTCTGAACAAGTTTGCCCTGGGAACGACTGATAAAGGTTGAGAGGTGGTGAGGGAGAGTATAGGAAGGCCTGTTTTGGTTCCAGTTCTTGAAATTTCGAGAACTGCCCATGATTCTCCACTGATGATAGCATTGGCCTGCTCGTCACCATTTAGGAAAGCAGCTGCAAGTACAGAGTAAAAGTTATACGTTTGTGCCTTATGCCATATAATAAGTCCATGTTTCTAATGCTTTAGTTTGTGCATCCACACAAGTAGAGAATGGATAGTGTCAGCCGATGTTGCACGAGTACAACTTTACAGGTTAAGGGTGTAGGAGTGCTGCGGCTATTTATTTATTTATTTATTTGTATTGAAATTAATAATTTACATGAGGTCAATATTCTTTTTTCACCGGTGGTTGTGCATGGAAAAGAACAAATTAGAAGACTCTTTAATTGGCCGCTGAGGTTTGCATCCGGTTCAGTTTCTACGACGAAAAGCAGATCGAGTCGAGAGAGTTGAAAGACATGTCAATTACCTCCCCTACTAGAGTTACTAATAGTTAGAACTATATCAGCGGAAGAGCTCAAGTCTTTGGCTGCGATCTCAATGGCGATCCCTTGTTCCCTACTAATGCGGGAGCCACTTTGGGCAACTACTCCTATATGAACTGTGGCTGCTCCTCCTCGAAGGATAGTGGACCAGAACAAGAGGAAGAGAAAAAACGCCAGGGGTTGAGACATAAATGTAGGTTAAGGCTCGATCAACAAGACAGGCTATGTTGAATTGAGGTAATGATTATTGGTCTATTTGTAGCCTCCAATTACAGTAATTAACTAACGGAGACGAAGTCTTATAGCAGTAAGTCCGAAGATAATATTTCTACAAGTCGATGAAAGCGAATGAGGAAAGTTGGGGGAAATGAGAAGTAGGATCCACGACATATATTACTGCCTCAATGCAGTTTTTATTTAGTTCAGCTCTCCGCCAACTCTTTTCATGTCAAGTTGAATAACACCATCTTTTTAATAGATTAAATTACCCAGCAATTACTTGACCAAATATAATATACTCAAACAATTAATAAAAGCTTATCAGTGCTTGTCTAGAATCTAAGCGCATCATTTTTTAACGCTCTGGAGAAAGAATGCCCATACTGTTTGACAACGACTTAATTTAGGCTTTTTCCTGATTAAAAAAAAAAAATCTTAGTCAATACAGCCAAATGAACAAGAAAGAATCCTCCACAATTCGATGGTTAAAATATTCACAAAAACTCCGCTAAACTACAGCTTCAACTAGCGACCTATCTTCTCCGGTCGTATTTCATAGATACATCAGAAGTTGTGTAATTTTGATTAAAGTATCAACTAAAATATTTATCAATGCCTGTCTAGACGACTCAACTACTTGTTAACCGAATATAAGACACTCGAATAACTTATGGAGACCTACCAATGGCTGTCCAAGTCTAAAATCTATGCGCATCCTTGTTAAAATATTCTACGGAGGAACGTCAGATTACAGCCTCACAGTCACGTTCGGCCTTTGCTAGTTGTTAAAATCTCAGATCGAAGTCAATGAACAAAAAAGGAATCCTCAACTGTTGGGATGGTTAAATTTCTCCCTATCCTCTGCAAAGATGCAGCTTTAGCTCTAAGTAATATTGTATCTTGTCCTGTCCATTTTTTTGTGACATCAGCATTTGCATTATTGATTAAATTATCAAATAAAAGTAATTTCTTTAGGGCAAACTATCCTATGGAGAGCGACCGCTTAAAATTGTATGGGAAGGGAGAGATAAGAACTAGAACGGTTCGCTGCAATATCAAAGGGAGAAATATGCATGTTGATAATAGTGTTAGCAGTGGGTTTTTAGTCCTATATTGATTGTGAGAACACACATCACCCTCCTCTACTTGTATAAATATATGTGCACATTCAATATTCAATTTAAGGAAAATTTACCCAAGACTCTATCTCTCTTACTTTAACATGGTATTAGAGGTAGATTATTTTTTTAACGCTTCTACGTTTTTTTGCCAAATCTTGTCAAAGCCGTTTAAACGCCTGTTTTGCATTCCTTCACCAGATTTTTGGCCTTGTCGCTTTACGGCCTCTTAACGCGTTTCGCGTTCTCGTATTCAAGATCGTTTTTCGATCTTAAATTTACAGCATCACCATTTCAAGACCATCTCTTGGTCTCAAATTAACGACATCACCGTTTCAAACCGTCTCTCGGCCTCAAACAAACGGCATTGTCGTTTCACTGTCGGTTACGGCATCGCCGTTTTAATCCATCTCGACGTCTCAACGTCTCAACATCGGCATTAATCCGTTGTAGGTCTCCGGCATGAGCATCAGATCCTGCCGATCTTCGGGCCACCTTGGTCGTCGGTTGCTTCTTTTTTCTCAGATTTGACAGTCATTTTAACCTTTGGGTTTCTACATTAACCTTCGGGTTCTTCTTTAAACATTTGGGTTTCGTTCAAGGATTATTATCTTGAACTTTGAATTGCTGCTATTATGGCCTCTTCACTGGCACCTGCTTCTCAGGCTCGGTCTAAGCTCTTTTGCGCCTATTGCAAGAAGGAGGAACATCGCTTTGAGTCATGTTTTCAGCTTCATCATGAGTTAAGTTCCTCAAGAGCTGACCGTAGTCAGTAATCCCCTCAGTCTCGATCCTCTAGTACACTAGGATTACTGATCAATGTTATGCCATCTACCACTTTGGACCCTACCATTCAAGCTATTGCAGATATTAGCCGTCAAATTACGATTCTTCAGCATAGCACCTCTCCATCTGCTGCAAAACTCTTTGATATTCGCCGTCAAATTGAGGCTCTTCAAGCTATTGTAAATATTAGCCGTCAAATTGCGACTCTTCAGCATACCACTGTAGGCGTATAAAATTGCCTATAGGTCCCACAATACAGCTCGACGATGCCAATTCAACAAACGGACCATCGAGCAACGTATCCAAGCACGACCGTTATCCCGCCAACGCCGAAGCCAAGCCATACGCAACGGAGCAGGTTAACGAGGCGACAAAGCCAACAAATCGCACCCAAGCATTGGAATACATCCACTCGCACGCGGAATCAAACCAACGTTTCGGGGAATCGCCGAGTCATCTAAACAAGAGCGAACTCGATGATGTAACGATCGAATCAAGATCAATTCCGGACTCGAACTCAGAAGCAGATTAACTGCCATATTTGGAATCGGATCAAAACGAATCGAATCCGAACAAGTCAACCACACAACCGAATCGAAGTCCAAATCAACAACGAATCAGAACCGGAAACACCGGAAAACCCGAACGACGGACGAAACGAACACACCCGGGGGGACTCGGCCCCAACCCAACCGAGCCGGGGAAACCCCCCCCCCCCCCCTCGCGTGTTGTTTTGCACGTGCTCGTATGCACAGTGAGAGGCTATAAATAGAGGGACTTGGGTTCATTCAAAGGGGTAGGATTTTGGAGGAGGCGAAGCCCTGCTGGATTGAAGACTCAGATCTAAACAAGATTCAAACTTTGAAGGCTTTGGAGACTTGGACTTCCAGATCCGGTGCTCAGCGATCGTCAACGCCAAATAAGGCAGGAGTTCGAGAGGATCGGATCTTCAGATCTATACGATCACACTCTGGATCTAAGCTTGGTTCTTAGATCCTGAGATTCGAGCGGTTGTTTCCTTGGTGAAACAATCCCTCCCGGCTATTATCTCCCTTTGTGGAATAATACCCGTTATATCGTGTAGATCCGACCGGATCGAGATCACGCGGTGGTCCACGGCAAACAACCCCGGCGCAGGCAAAGAACCCACACAAAGCGAGTGACCGCAAAACAGGAGCTCGCGATTAGTTCGACATAAAAGGAAACAAATTGTAATCTTTCTTTTTCGTATTTTGATTTTCATTGTAACCGGCTCTTATAAAAAGACCGGATCTTTTGTAACCGATAAACTGTTATCAAGAGTGCAATGACATCAATGAAGAAAGACCCGATTTTTCCCACGAACAATCTGGCGACCACAGTGGGAGCCACCGATCTCGCCAACGAGATCGTTGCGTCGCAGCCGCGGATCCCGATCCCGGTCGTGGAGGAGGTCGAATACGAGTTCGACCAACAGAAGTTCGAGGCGTACCTGTCGTCCTCGTCCGGATCTACCTCCTTCCGCAAGTCCAAGTCTCCAAAGTTCTCCCCCAAGAGGAAACTTCGTTGGTACGAAGATGTTGAAGCTACCAATGAAGATCTCGCCCCGTTTGATGCCGAAGCTGCATTGGGTGAGATCTCCCCAACCTCCAACCAGGTCGGATCTACTCTGGCCAACCCTTCTGCCGCAAGGGGCGTAGTGACTCTCTCGAAGAGAGCCCGCCAAAGGCAACGGCAACGCCTTGCGAAACAATTCGTAAAGGCCTTGGAATCTGTTGACGGAGTTCGCTACAAGGCGGATCTGAAGAGCAAGAGAGGCAAACAGCCTCAACAGCAGATGAGTGGCAACTCCTCCAAGCCGCTGACCAACGAATGGATCCGTGTCAAACGGAATCGTTCAACACTTGAGGAGCGCATTCGCAAGCGCCGCGCACTCTCAGCGCAAGCACGGGCTCGAGTCGAGGAAGCCCGTAGGAAGCTGCAGAATAGAGTGGCCAAGAAATCGCCGCCAACTCGCAAAATATGGAGGCCAAAATCCGAAGTGGTGATTCAGGCCGAGGAGCGACCTTTACAGCCTTTAAAACGAGTTCGACCTCCCGAACCATCCCGAGGAAGGAGGTCAATCTTGGAGCGCCTCGGTCCAATTCCCGACGAACGCAGCAAAGTTCATGAACGCTTGGGCCCGATGAGAGAGCCCCGAACGACTCAACACGCTGGGGGTCGCCATCACTCTCAGCATGACAAGGAGTTCAAGGCTACTGCGCGTGCCAATCTACGCATCAAAGTCCAGAAGCTCGTCGAAGATTCACGCCCACAAAGGCGCGTTTTAAGACGCGTAACCTTCGAAAGCCCAAAGAAGGCGATTCATCCTCAGAAGGAAACGTTATCATCCGATGACGATAACGTTATACCTGAGAAATCGTGCCAACACACGATAGGTTACTCCGATCAAATTGACGAGTTGTACTATCGTGCTGGGGGTACGAGCAAGACAAGGAAGAGAAGCCCTCGTAGGCTCGAGACTCAGTGCCCCTGTTCCAAACTCATTCGGGCGGTATTGTCTCAGTGTAATTGCACTAAGACGGTCCCCGAAAGGGTTTCGGTGTTCGAAAGGCTCAGTACCGAAACGCCAAGGCCAAGGCCTACACGTTTCCGACGAAGGAGAGCGGTGGTTGAAGGTGGAGAATTTCCAAGGGTCACCGCTAACGTGACCAGCAAAAGGACATTGGCACGGGATAATCTCGAGTCAATTCTGGGAGCATCCCGGCGTCTAACCCGTTTACAGTCCGGAGCCATCGCACGAGGAACGTATGGTAGAGTTCAGATAAGACCACCTTCAGAAGATGAGGAATCAGATGCATGCTCTGCAGTTGCGTCTGATAACACCGTATCCAGCGAAGGAGAACCCCGCGAGTCATTCATGATAAGCGCGGAACAAGTGGCCAAGATACTCGAAGAAGCCATGGCCAAACAACAGGAGACCTTCAGGCTCGAGATGCAGATGGCCATGCAGACCATGAGGGATATGCATGAGCAGCAAATCCAGGCACTGAGGAACCAGCAAGGCGAACCAAGCCACCGTAATCAGGTTGTTCAAGAAGTTGAGCATACGGATACGGATGAAACTCGCAATGTCGATGACCCTCCCATCAACGCAGGGGGTGGTAATGAGGATGCCAACGAAGATACAAGTGAAAACTTGAAGATCAAAAGCCTCGAGAGCAAAATCAATACCTTGATGTCAGCTCAAGAGGTGAAGAAAACGGGCATTCCTTGTCCATACCCAAGGGAGTGGGATTCAATCCCCTATCCGGCGAAGTTTAGTCTAATCAACTTCACGCCGTTCGATGGGAAAGGTTCCCCCACTCAGCATTTGATTTATTTCAAATCGCACCTGGGTGTTATCTCCGGCAATGAGCCTCTGATGGTGCGGTCATTCGTTGGCACTCTTCGTGGAGCCGCCTTCGATTGGTACCGCCGCCTCAAGCCAGGTAGCGTGAGCAGCTGGGACGATATGGAGACAAAATTCCTCGCTAACTTCTTCGACGACGACACCGAAATCTCTATCGGAACGTTGATCGACGAGAAACAAAAGGACGGGGAGTTAGTCAAAACCTTCGTCAAAAGGTTCCGGAACAAAGCGTTGAATTGCCGGGATCCAATCACGGAAGAGTTCATCCTCCAAACTTGCCACAACAACCTCGCATTGGACGTGTTGGAAGCAATAGGGACAGCGCCGTCCAACACATGGAAAGACTTGAAGGTCCGAGGAGAACAAGCCGAACGCTTCCTCCGAAGGAAGAAGGCCGAGAGGGGTCAATCGACGACGAATCCTCCGAACTCGAACTTCGCTTCCCGTGGTAAGGGCAAAACACCTGCAGCGGCTGTTGACCCTAATCAAACGTCGCAACAGCAGTCCCGGAGGCAACAGAAAACTTCGGATCAGAGGCCTCAAAAAGAGTACTCCTTCAAGGACGAAGATGTTCCAGTCATCTTCAAATCCCTCCTTGACAATAACAAGATCAAGCTCCCACCGATCACGAATCAGGAGGAAGCTGACAACACTGCGGATCCGAAGTACTGCGCATACCACAGGAGGATCCTTCATCCCACCAAGGCCTGCTTTACTCTAAAGAACAGTATCCAGACCTTGGTTGAAGCCGGCGTCATAACGCTGGAGTAAGCCAGTCAAGAATGGCGAGACTCCAGTGGGTGCACGAGTATAAACTGTATCCCAAAACTCCGACCGATATACGAGTATAAACTGCTTCTCGATCCTCCGACCGGTATAAGAGGCTAAACTGCTCCCTGATACTCCAATAGGTATATGAGTCTAAACTATTTCCTTTCTTCCACGGGAAGTTCCTGGAGAGTGCCATGCGTGGTATTCTTAAGGATAACCCGATCATGCGGTTAATGCAACAATAAACCCAGTTTTGCAAAGGAAGCTGGGGGTGGATAATTCATGTAACGGGAAGTTCCCGAAAGAATGTTAAATGTAATATTCTTAGGGATAACCCGGTCATGATGAATAAAGTGATAAACACTAAACTCTTAATTTCTGAACACTCTTTTACTGAGATGAAAGCCGATCACTTCGTTGGATCGCTTTTCCCTCACAAAACTTTCAGTGGTGTTTGATGACTCATAGTCTCCACCACACAATTCCCACTTGGTCAAATCTATAAAAGTTAGGACCAAAGCCAAATTCTCCTCTTGATTCCTTCCAATGAACGAGAGGTCCACTTTCAAATCGAGCGATCAAACCTTCCTACGGTTAGAATCGTCTCAAATCTCCCTTGGTCAAATCTATAAAAGTTAGGACCAAAACCAAATTCCCCTCTCGATTCCTTCCAATGAACGAGAGGTCCACTTTCAATTTGAGCAATCAAACATATAAAAGTTAGGGTTGCTTGAATCTTTTCGATTCTCGGAGTGGAGATCCCACTTCTAGTTTCACCTTTCTGGATTCTGGGGGTGGAGATCCCATCCCGAGTCTCCTTCACATTTGAAGATAGAATATAAAATTCTTCCTCTTCAGCTTTGGGAGATAGAATATAAAATTCTTCCTCTCCCGCATCGGGTTCGTCTTTGCCCCAAGAAAAGACACCACCTTTTCAATCCTCAAAATCCGTGCCTCACCGGTACGGGGAATTTTATCCCGAATCCTAAGAAGGGATAAGTCGACGCCTAACACGCGTAGCCGGTTTAGTCTTTCACCGATTGAAAAAGACACCAGAGTTCGATTCTGGGGTATTTTATCCTGAAACCTAAGTAGGGATAAGTCAGCGCCTCACACGCGCCGCCGGTTAGTTCTTAACCGTCAAAAAGAACCCCCGTCCGCATATTCAACATTGCGGCAGGTTGTTATTAATAACACCGAAATCCATGCCTCACACGCATGGGGAAATTCATCCTGAATCCTAAGAAGGGATATGCCGATGCCTAACACGCGTCGCCGGTTTAGTCTTTTTCCGATTGAAAAAGACACCAGAGTTCGATTCTGGGGTATTTTTATCCCGAAGCCTAAGTAGGGATAAGCCAACGTCTAATACACATTGCTGGGTAGCCTATTCCCATAACAATGGCGAAGTCTACGTATTCGAAGTCGTAGCACAAAGTCTAAGGGAGTTGATTCCTTTAGCGCAACGTTACATGAGAACGGATTTAAATAATTCGCATGCTAGCCCGACTCAAACGGTAGTCGGTAAAGGCTAATCAAATCCATTTAAGGCTGGGGGTTAGCCAAAAACCCTAAAGTCAACGCCTCACACGTGTCGCCGGGTAGCCTATTCCCATAACAATGGCGAAGTCTACGTATTCGAAGTCGTAGCACAAAGTCTAAGGGAGTTCATTCCTTTAGCGCAACGTTACATGCGAACGGATTTAAATAATTCGCATGCTAGCCCGACTCAAACGGTAGTCGGTAAAGGCTAATCAAATCCGTTTAAGGCTGGGGGTTAGCCAAAAACCCTAAAGTCAACGCCTAACACGCCTCGCCGGGTAACCTATTCCCGTAACAAGTGGTGAAGTCTATGTATTCAACATCATAGCACAAAGTCTAAAGGAGTTTATTCCTTTAGCACAACGTCACATGCGGAACGGATTAAAACAATCCGCATGTAAGCCCGATTCAAACGGTAATCGGTAAGAGCACCTCAAATCCGTTGAAGGCTGAGGATTTGCCAAAAATTCTAAGTCAATGTCTCATACACGTTGCTGTTTAGTCTTTTCACAGGAGAAAGACGAAGTCTACGTATTCAATATCGTAGCACTAAAAGGGTTAACTCTTTTAGCTTAACGTCGCATGTTTAAGAATAACTCTTAACGAGTTTAAAAACTTCGTACGAGTTTAAACTCTGTAACAGAGTTGATTTGAACCAAAATTTAGTTAATAAGCCAAGTATCAAACCTTCTTGATCTCGGTTGCTGGAGAACGCTTCAAGCTCTTTGTTGATCTCTAGATTCGAAAATGCTCAAAAGATCTAAAGATCGCCAAGATCTGATCTCCCAAATAGATCTCTTCTAGTCCTCAAAAAGCCAGACCTTAACTTAGTTGAATTTGTTAAGATTTATAGGGGATTAAGGGGTGTAACTCCCCCCTTAATCCGCTCCTAAGTGGGGGAGTGATCCCCTCAAATCATGAAAAACGGTTTTGAAACCGTTCAGCTTGTATTTGAATGAGTCAAACATAAAATCCGCGTTCTGGCATGAATTATGTACTCGAACGCAGCATCTGGAAGCTCGGACGCAGCGTCTGGAAGCTGCGTTTGTAGCGGTTTGGAAGCTGTATTGGCAGCTTGGAAGCTGCATTTGTCAGTGCTTGAAAGCTGCGTTAGTAGCTGAATCTGAGTTGCGTTTGCAACCAGGTTTGAGCTGTGTTTGTATTGCTTTAACTCTGAAACGAGGCCACTTGCATTTTAATTTGAAGAGGCCGTCAATTTGTAGTTTCTTTTTGCTAGAGCGTTGCAAAGATCATCATCTTATAACCTTCGTCTTGGTTCCTTAAAAATATAAGAGTCATCAGATTGTAACTCTCGATATTGATTGGGAAGACTATTGAATTAGAGCTTTCATTGGTTGTTGTGAAGGTTGTCAGATTGTAACCTTCATCGATCTACGTAAAAGTTTTTAATTGTAGCCTTTATTTGTTGATATGAAAGTCCTTTGACTATAACCTTCATTGTCAAGTTGTTGATGCAGAGGTAAACAGATTGTAACTTTCATCTTTAGTGTTTAATGAGGATCAGCTATCTGTAGTAATTTTTTAGACAGCCTACAACGTACTTACTGCTTATCAAGCCTTCACTGCGATGATCTTCACTCAATGACAAGCTCGTATTACAGTTTTTCATTCTGACTGTGTCAAAGAGTACCTATCCTCTACCATGCCCTCTATCATGTCCTCTCATGGGACTATCTTTCAACAGTCATGTCCCTACATTCATGAGAAAAATGGTATTGTTGAACGTAAACATCATCATATTCTCGATACTGCTCGATCCATGCTCATTTATTACTCTGTTCCTCATCGCTTCTGGGTTGAGGTCATTCTCACTGCTACTCATGCCATTAATATCACTCCATCTAGCTCTCTTTCCGATGCTACTTGTTCGCGGGAAAATTCGTGCATTTCTTCATTGATATCATTGCTATCTCAGTTAACAACTTTATGCGTTACAAAGATCCGGTCTTTTTATAAGATCCGGTTACAATGAAAATCAAAATACGAAAAAGAAAGATTACAATTTGTTTCCTTTTATGTCGAACGAATCGCGAGCTCCTGTTTTGCGGTCACTCGCTTTGTGTGGGTTCTTTGCCTGCGCCGGGGTTATTTGCCGTGGACCACCGCGTGATCTCGATCCGGTCGGATCTACACGATATGACGGGTATTATCTCACGAAGGAAATAATAGCCGAGTGGGGTATTAATTCACCAAGGAAATAGTAGCCCAAGTGTCGAAATCGACCAAGCGAATTCGAGACTCTTCTCGGGATCTAAGAACCAAGCTTAGATCCGGAGGAAAATCGTGTAGATCTCAGATCCGATCCTCTCGAACTCCTGCCTTGTTTGACGTTGACGTTCACTGAGCACCAGATCTGGAATTCCAAGTCTCCGAAGCCTTCAAAGTTTGGATCTTTGTTTAGATCTGAGTCTTCAATCCAGCAGGGCTTCGCCTCCTCCCAAATCCAACCTTCGAAAAGTGAGGCCTAAGGCTTGTATTTATAGGCTCCAAGGGGTTTCGGGCGGTTAAAACCATCCAAAAAACAACTTCTGGGCCGAGACACCTCTGGGTGGCTCGGCCAGGTCCGAGACACCTCTAGATGGCTCGGCACTCTTTTGGTCATAACTTCCTCATATGACCTCCAAATGATCTGATCTAAGATGCATTGGAAAGCTGATAAAAAGATCTACAACTTTCCTATTTTGAGTTTCTTCAGAATCGAAACGTATCATGGTCAAAACAGCCTC
>BQKN01066415.1:400908-423626 GCA_022839385.1 Asparagus kiusianus
TGGTGACCGTTGTGGCCAAAACGGCCGGCCCGGCCCGGCCCGGCCACAACGGCCAAAAACGGCCGTTTGACCGTTTTGCCCCCCAAAACGGTCAAAAAACGGCTATTTTGTGAGGTTATTTTGGTCATTTGCCTAGGGGGCTGGTTCTATAAATAGAGGGGGGTTTTCATTTGTTTTCTTCACACCAAAAACTCATCTCTTCTCTCTTATACTCTTATACTCTCTCTTATACTCTTATACTCTCTTATTTATAATTTCTAATCCTTTCATCAAATGGCTTCCGGATCTGATTATGAAGAGCAAAACATATCTCCCGATCCTGAAATGAGTCCTCCTAATATGAGTCCTCCTACTGGGTCTACTCCTACCGAAGTTAATCCTGAATCCGGTGGCGACGAATCTGCACCAAGAGCTCCTAAAAGGCCAAGATCCGATGTGTGGAATTTTTACGAGAAGATCGACGTCACCAAGGATGAACACGGTATGATCCTCACTCAGAAGGCTAAGTGTGCATTGTGCGGCAAGATTTTTCAAGCTCATCATAAGAGCGGCACCAACCACCTCAAACGCCATTTAGATAAACACAACAAAGGCCAGACTCCTCAAGATGATATCCGACAATCTATGATTTCTCAATCCTCCTCTTCTGGTAATCTCGGTAGTTGGAACTATAACGCTGCCAGAGCTAGGAAATGCGTAATCAGGTTTATCATTCTTAAAAACCTTCCTTTTAAATTAGTAGAAGATGATGAATTTGAAGATATGTTTAGAGATGGTTTTTATCCTGCATTTAAAAAATTTTCTCGTCAAACCTGTCAACGTGATATTTTAAAATATTATCAGCAGGAACAAGAAAAAATAATTTCTATTTTAAAAATTTAAACTGTAAATTTTCTTTAACTTCTGATATTTGGACATCTAGGACACAAACTGGATATTTATGTATCACAGCACACTGGATTGATGAAAATTGGGAAATATTTAAAAGAGTTGTTTCTTTTATTACAATAGAAGAGTCACATACTGGTGCTAATGTTGCAAAATTAATAATTGAAGAACTTATGAAATTAGAAATTTCAGAAAGAATATTTTCTCTTTCACTAGATAATGCAAGTAATAACAATATAGCTGTTGATTTTATCAGATCAACTTTATCATTGCCATGTCATGGTGATCTTTTTCATATTAGGTGCATCTGTCATATTTTAAATTTAATTGTTCAAAGTGCATTTACTGAAATTAAACCCATGATAGAAAAGGTTAGAACAGTTGCTTACATGCATAGTTCTTCTGAACAAAGACTTAAAAGATGGAAACAATTTTGTAAAAGAAAAAATGTAAAGCCTAGACTAATTCCAAAATATGTTGACCATAGGTGGAATTCCACATATGCAATGTTAAGTGTAGCAATAGAATATAAAGATGTTATAACTGATTTTATAAACTATTATGCTTCTAGTTCTAGTTCTGGTAGCACTTATGGAATAACTGAAGATGAATGGACAATTATATGTAATTTAAATAAAATGTTACAAGTTTTTTATAATGCTACAATGTTATTATCCGGCTGTTATTATCCAACCATTACTTTAGCTGCTTTACAAATTTTAAATATTCAAAAAAAATTTGGGAAATATCGTATGGATAATACTTTTGGACCTATGATTTTTGAAATGGAGAGCAAATTTAATAAGTACTTTAGTCCTATTCCTCATATTTTTGGTTTAGGGGTTCTTATTGATCCATGCTTGAAGGATATTGGCCTTCGAAGTTTGTTACAATCCTTGTATGGTAATCAGGTTATAGACTTAGATGATGGAACCGTCCTTACTGCTACTACTCATCATTTAGCTATTAGAAGTTATTTTCAAACCTTATATGATGAGTATGCAGCTAGACATGGTGTAGCTACACAACAGTCTACAGCTTCGGTTTCTTCGAGCTCATCCCGAGGTAAAAGTGTAAGTTTTGATAGGTATGCAATGGTAGCTGAGCTAACTGGTGGATCTGGACTTGGATCGTCATCATCGGAGGTTTCTGAAATAGATGAATATTTTTCTGCTTCTTTAGTTAGATGTCAAGGAAAAGCTTTAGATATTTTACAATGGTGGAAAGTATATGGATCAGTTTCATATCCTATACTTTCCACCATGGTTCGTGACTTACTAACAGTGCAGGTTTCGACGGTAGCTTCGGAATCCGCCTTCAGCACAGCAGGTCGTTTGATCGACGATCATAGGACATGCTTGGATCCGTATACTGTACAAGCGGTGATGTGCTTACAAGATTGGTGGAGGTACGAGAAGCGAACGCAAGGAATCGATCGGATGACTGGAATTGAAGATAAATTTGAAGAATTAGGACTAGCAGATAGATATAATGAATAGATTGTAGTTTTTATATCTTAGCTTAAAATTTGTAAAGAATTATTTTGAAAATAATTGCAAATGATAGTGATATAGGTGCCAACCTAGTTGGGATTTACTTATCTATTGTGATGCGATTAATTCCAAAATAAATTTTTACTTGTAATTTGTAAATGATTTATTAATTATTAATAAAGAATTTATTTTTATCATTTTTTATTTGTAATTTATGTCATTTTAAGTAATTAATAAAATTATTGTTTTTATTATTTTTCTTGTCTTTTTTTATAATTTAAAATTTAAATAAAATTGAAAAATTTTGGAAAAAAATTTAAAAAAAATAAAAAAAATGAAAAACACCCGGGCCAGCCCGGAACCCGGCCCGGTCGGGCCCGGATTTCCGGGCCGGACCGGCCCGGATGGACAGGCCTACACACACATCATGATCATATTTGATGAAGTAGAAGAACTATTTAATTTACTACACTCTACTTATGACATTCTTACTGTCAGGTATCAATGTTCCGAAAAGAAGCCCTACTACGCAACCACATAATAGGCCAAAATCTCGAATTCAGTCCATATTACGCGGTCATATACCACATAATCGACACATGATTTTAAATCTACGTGTTACCTTTTTTCAATCAACATGATCTGATTAAACTATATGCGCTCCCCAACATGCTTGAGAATTCCAACATACAGAGTATTTTCTGTCCTACCTTTTCTCACTTTTCTTTTAAATTTGGAATTTTCGATTCCATTTTTCTTCCTTGATGTCTCTCTCTCTGCCCCTTTATTCTCCACTCCCGTCATTTTATTCTATCTTCTTTCTCCATTTTATTTTTTTCCTCCTCCTTTTAGCTGCTATATATTTATGTTTCTGTTTCTACTTCCATTTCCCTTCTCATTTTTGACGTAATTGAACTACCAAAAAGGGTCAAATTATTCGCTGAAAAGTTGACCTGAAATCAAAAGTCAGGTGTAATGAAACAAAAGCTTTCAGGTGTAATGAAACAAAAGCTTTCAAAAATCAGGCGATTCCGATATGGATCGATATTGACCGAAAATATGACGGATTAACGAAACTATTTTCCAGTCCCTTTCAAACTTTAGGCAAAAGAAGATCATAATGATGGAGAAAATATAGGGAAATTTTGCAAAATAGACCGTTTTTACTAATTATTTAGCAAAATAGACCATTTTGCTAAATAATTAGCAAAATAGACCTCTTTTTGGTCAATAGACCAAAAAGAGGTCTATTTTGCAAAACAGCTCAGAAAACATATGGGACTAGTAGTCCCGTATGTTTTAATCACGGATTAGTGAACTCAGAAAACTCAGAAAACATACGGGACTACTAGTCCCGTATGTTTTCTGAGTCACTAATCCGTGATTAAGTTGACTCTAAACATACAGAACTAATAGTCCCGTATATTTTCTGAGCCTTGTTTTTTAAAATCGACCTCTTTTTTTTAAAAAAAGGTCTATTTTGTTAATTATTTAGCAAAATGGTCTATTTTGCTAAATAATTAGCAAAAACAGTCTATTTTGCAAATTTTCCCGAAAATATAAACTCTAAGGAAAAATAAATTACATACCTTTTGACTTGGCGCTGTGATACCAACTCTATTTACATTTGATTGGCTTCGGCATTAAAACCTCTGCTTTTCATTAGCACCGGGCAACTCTCCTCCTTTTTTATTTATTATTATTGTTATTCATTTTTTTTCCTCCCCTGCTTGTTATCCTCGCTCTTTCTTTTAACCCTCTTTTACCTTTTCATCTCGCTAGTTTGGGTCAGTTTAGTATTAGATTCTTCTGCTTATTTGTTAATATGTATTTTTTAGAAGCATCCTGAGAATGCTTTTAAAAACAGCTTCTATTTTATAGTAGATATATCATATATATCTTTTCTCTTTTAAACATGATTATTAATCACGGTTCTATCAAGCACCTTAGTTGAACAGTTTTTGATATTTAATTACCAAACAGCTATTTCAAGCAGCTTATGTAAGTTGCTTCTATAAATTGTTTTTATAAGTAACTTATTATAAAATTAGACTCTAGCAACAATAATTCCATTTGGACAAAAAAAAGGGAACAATTGCATGGGACAGATGATGTGAAAATTAATTAATTTGTCATGAAATTGAAGGACAATTGAGGAATAAAAGAATTATCTCTTTTACTTTTATTTCCTCTCTCTCCCTACCCCGCCTTTCTCCTTATCCCTCACCAGCCGCCACTGGCCGCAACCTCCATCGATCGCCACTCTCTAGTCCTCTAACCATTAAAGAGAAAATAGGTGTGCAAAAACTTTAGTTTCAGTAATCTTTAGGTGGAAAAATCCTTAATCCCTTTGCTATAGTGCTTGACATTTGAGTTTACTCCAAGATTTTGGGCAATTTCTCTTTTATGCTGCCATCAATGGACAATCCTTCATATCTGCCAATTAGTCAAAGAGAATTCGTCTTGTTTGTCAACATAATGACACAACACATGCTCTAGTGTTGGTCGATCAACTGCTGGAGGTCCAAATAACGCATAGTGTACAAAATTACTGTCCTTGTAGGCATTCCAATGTCACTTCCTCATTCTCGGTTCAAGATTTTTCATGAAGACATAGTATGTTCCAAAACTTGTTGTAGGTCCGATATCACCTACAGCTGCATCAGTTTTACTGCATAAAAAAATATTTACTCTTAACAAATCATTCAAATTCTTAATATCCATTACACTAGTTAACATCAGTGGTAAATATTAACATCAAAGGTCAACACTTAACAACCTTTTGTAGAAGTTAACACTTACTAATGAAAGTTAACAACAATCCACAAATGTTAAATCTGTTCATAAAAGTTAACATTCTTTTATGAACTTTAATATCTAATGATGAAACATGTATGTGTAAAAAGCTAACATCAATTTTTTTTCATGTAATGCTATCACTTAAACAAAAGATTCATAGGCAATGATTATACTTCTCAGTATATAGTACATGTCAAATGAGTTAAAAGCGATAGTACATTGTATATGTTTCATACATGATAGTATAACACAACGAACTAAATTCCAAACAATGAGTATATATGTCATACAATAGGTTTGTATTTCATACATAATAATTTCACTCACATTAAGGTAAAAAATCTACAAAGAAGGTACAAAGTTATATCCACTTTTTATTACCAATGAATTGAATATTAAACTTCAATAGTTATGGCCCTAGCCTAGCAACAAATGATTATTATTAACATGAATAGGAAATAGTTAACAGTTACGACATTAACTTAGTAAAGGTCAAGTTTTATTAAAGGTAACTAATGAAAATTATGTAGTTGGAATTAGTTTTCGTAGTAAGCATGTATCAGTGTTAAGGATCAACATAAACGTGACAAAACAAGGGAGAAATGCTTTGTAATTAAGGTTAAAAAAATTCTAAATTCCAAGTAAACTGTAATTTGGATGCCATGTAATTCTAATTCAGCATATTTCAGCAACGCTTGCTTTAAATTTTGAACAATGAGCAAACACCGTAGGGATATATGTATAAGTTAAAGCATACACATATCTTTTATTTATATATGTTGGGACAAATCCGGGGCCCAATAGAGAAGGGTCGCAGCAATAGTAGAGATAAAATGTTGGACACACAGATTTACGTGGTTCGGCACTTGATTGCCTACGTCCACGGACAAAGATAGAAGAATTCACTATGAGGAGAAAACTCTGGAGTTACAATCTCTCTTTCTAAGAAGATACTCTCTTTATTTTTTCTCTCACACTCTTCTATATAAGAAGTTGTTTCTGGGATGAGATTTCCTTAAGGATTTGGAGCTCTATTTATAGTTTTCAAAAAAATACTATGTACAATAAAATAATAATAAATTACTATGCATTTATATTATAATAATGATGTGGGGCCCGCTCCTTTATCCATGGCTGCTGCTTTCGGCTGATTGATTTGGTGACTTTTGTTGTGTTAGGCGCCTGACAATCTCCCACTTGAAGATTTGATTGAGTATCAATCAATCTTCACACCATTCTTTCTATCTTGTCATCTTTATGTTGCTTACGTCTCCGACAGACCACAGGAGGATCGACACTAAATGAATTTGTCAGTATTGACTGCTTTTGACAAAAAATCTGCTAGGTTGTCTTTGGTGTGAATTTTCTGCATATCCACTGTTCCTTCTTCCACTTTCTCACGAACGAAGTGATACTGAACTCGAATGTGCTTGGTCTTTGAATGAAAGGCTGGATTTCTTGCCAAATGCAAAGCACTCTGACTATCACAAAATAGAGAAATCTTCTTTTGTTCATAGCCGAGTTCCTCCAGCACCATCTTCAAGCACATTGCTTCTTTACTGGCTTGTGTAGCTGCTACATACTCTACTTCTGTTGTTGAAGTAGCCACAACTGACTGCAGTTTTGAAACCCATCTTACAGCTCCGTCAGCAAGTGCAAACACATAGCCTGTGGTGGATTTGCTATTATCACGATCACCTGCATAATCAGAATCAACATATCCACTGACAATAAAATTAGATCCCCATAATATAATGCAACATTTGAGGTTCCTTGAATGTATCTTAGAACCCTCTTTACAGCATTCCAATGCTCTTTACCAGGATTCGCCATGTATCGACTAACCACTCCCACTGTTTGTGCAATGTCTGGTCTTGTACAAATCATCGCGAACATTAAGCTTCTCACTGCTGATGCATACGGTACTCGAGACATCTCCATCCTCTCTTATTCACAGCTAGGACTCATACTGGAGGATAACTTGAAATTAACAGGAAGTGTGGTAGAAATTAACTTACAATCTTGCATGTTAAAGCGTCGTAAGATTTTCTTCAAATAGTTCTTCTGAGAAAGCCAAATCTTCCTATTAATTCTGTCTCGGTAAATTTACATCCATAGAATCTTGTTTGCAGATCCTAAATCCTTCATTTTAAATTCCCTACCCAATTGAGCCTTTAATTCTTTGATACGATCTTTGTTGGGGCCTGCAACCAACATGTCGTCAACATACAACAATAAGATAACAAAGTTATTTTCACCAAACCTCTTGAAATATGCACAAGGGTCTGAATTAAGTCTGTTGTATCCAAGGCTCATGATGAATGAATCAAATCTCTTGTACCAACACCTCGGCGCCTGCTTTAGATCGTACAGAGATTTGTTCAATCTGCAAACCAAGTTCTCTTTTCCTTTTACTTCAAAACCTTCTGGTTGGAGCATGTAAATTTCTTCTTCAAGATCTCCATGAAGAAATGCTGTTTTCACATCTAGCTGCTCTAGATGTAAGTCAAATATAGCGCTCATAGCCAGGACTATTCGGACTGTTGTTAGTCGAACTACAGGAGAAAATATTTTATTAAAATCAATACCTTCTTTCTGAGCATATCCTTTTACCACCAATCTAACACGATATCGCTCCACCTGATCATCGCCGTTTCGCTTGATCTTGTAGACCCATTTGTTTCCAATGGTCTTTCTTCATTGTGGCAGTGACACAAGTTCCCAAGTCTTGTTCTTATGGAGAGCTTCAATTTCTTCCTGCATTGCTGCCATCCACAAAGATGCATCTGTGCCATTTATAGCTTCATGAAAAGTTGATGGCTCTCCATCTTCTGTTAGAAGACAGTATGCAACATTACTCTCCGTAATATACTACGAGTGCCAAGTCGGTGGTCTTCTCTCACGAGTTGACCTTCGAACTTCTGGAGCCTCGGACTCGATCGGTTCTTGTACATCATGCTCCGGTGTTGCTTCAGAAGAATTCGGATTATCTTCTACCCGAACAGCTACAGTCTTTGAGTCCTTCCTCGAACTGCTTTCTTTTTCTTTAATTTGTAGTTGGTTCTCTACAAAGATAACATCTCTGCTGATGATAATCTTAGGGGCAGTGGGATCCCACATGCGATACCCCTTTACTCCATCAGCATACCCCAAGAATATGCATTTTCTGGATTTTGAATCTAGCTTTGTAAGTTCTTGGGCATTGTACATTACGTACACTGGACATCCAAATATATGGAGTTGGAATAATCAGCTGGCTTGCCAGTCCACATCTCCATTGCCGTCTTCAATTGTATTGCAGTTGATGGAGATCGATTCACCACATAACAAGCGGTTTTTACTGCTTCTGCCCAAAAGACTTCTTCCAGATTTGTAGTTGCCAACATAGCTCTTGTTTTTTCCAACAGAGTTCTATTCATCCGCTCCGTCACTCCATTTTGTTGTGGAGTATAAGCCGTACTGAATTATCTTTTGATGCCTTCTTGCTTGTAGAATGCTAGGAATTCACCATCTGTGTATTCTCCTCCATTATTTGACCTCAAGCACTTGATCTTCTTCTCAGATTCAAGCTCGACCCACGCTTTGTAGGCTTTAAAGACTGAGAACACATCCGCCTTCTTCTTGATAGGATACACCCAACATCTCCTGGAGTAATCATCAATAAAGGACACAAAGTACTTTGCTCCTCCTAAGGATGTAACTGGTGCTTGCCATACATCAGAATGAACCAGCTCCATAATAGTCTTGCTTCTAGAACTCGATGTGTTGAACTTTAGCCGATGCTGCTTACTTGTAACACAATGCTCGCAAAATGGAAGAGCTACCAAATTAAGTCCAGGAAGCAGCTTCTGATCGGAGAGAACCTTCAAGCCTCGTTCTGACATGTGGCCTAGTTTGCGATGTCACATCATGGTTTGTTCTTCTCCACGGGTGGTTGATGCCACACATGAATCAGCTTCCTGCAT
The DNA here is from genome assembly GCA_022839385.1 of Asparagus kiusianus. Taxonomy (NCBI): domain Eukaryota; kingdom Viridiplantae; phylum Streptophyta; class Magnoliopsida; order Asparagales; family Asparagaceae; genus Asparagus; species Asparagus kiusianus. Next base: position 410,054 of record BQKN01066415.1, read on the forward strand.
GGTTTCTCCCTTGAGCATATATAGATTTGCAGCTATCTTTTCTCCTTTTATCACCACAAGCGCCCCTCTAACAATCTTCATGATTCCATTTTCGATATGAGTTTTGCATCCGAGCTCATCTAATTGTCCCAAAGACAATAGATTCTTCTTCAAACCCTTCACATGTTGCACATCTTGAATGGTGTGTATTTACCATCAAACATTTTGATTTTGATAGTGCCAATACTAAAAATCTCTAAGGCATGATCATTCCCCATGAATACAGATCCTCCTAAGATAGGTTCATATTTGTGAAACCATTCTCTCTGAGAGGTCATGTGCCAAGAGGCTGCTGAATTCAGAAGCCAGACATCAGCAAACCTCTTTCTGCCTTCATCAACAGTGGTTGCTCCACTGAATAGAATTTCACCATCGTCTGATGTGCTGACAACGCATCCTTGAGATGTTGATGGCTCTGAAGACTTTTTCTCTCCACTCTTCTTATTGTGCCAACACTCCGATTTGACGTGCCCTCTTTTGCCACAGTTGTAGCATTTGACATTCTTCTTACTTCTTAATTTGGATCTACCATGGGTATGACTCCCACTGGAGCCACATTCCGCTGATCTTCCTCTCGTCACCGATAAGGCCTCCGCTTGTTGCGAACTTGCATGCCTGTCTTCCTTGTTCTTGCGCCGATTTTCTTCCTCCAGGACAGCGGCTGCAACATCGTCGAAGACTAGATTGTCCGTAAGAACGTTGTTTGTCAGGTTGATGATGAGTTGATCATACGAGTCAGGTAGACTCTGAAGTAGAAGTTCTGCACGTTCATTCGCACCAACTGTATACCCCAACGTTGTGAGTTGGGAGAACAGTGTGTTTAGGGTGTTGATGTGGTCGGTCATCGATGTAAATTCCGCCATCCTCAGAGTGTAAATTCTCCTTTTTAAGAGGATTTTATTATGCATGGATTTCGCCTCACATAGCTTTGTTAGAGTATCACAGATCTCCTTTGCTGTCTTCTTCTCCTCTATGCTTGACAGCACCCCGTCTGCTAATGCCAGATGAAGATTTGCAATAGCATTTTCGTCCATCTCGTTCGACTTCTTATCATCTATGATGTCGTCCGGCCTTGCACCAATGGCCGCTAGACAATTATCTTTTCTCAAGATAGCATTTATCTTCAACTTCCACAGAGAGAATTACTCCCGTCGAATTTCTCGATCTTGAACTTCGCCGTCATTGCTTCTACCACGAACAGTAACTTTTTACTATCTCACGTAAATAGTAACTGTATTTTTGAACAGTAACTGTATCCGTGAATAGTACCGTACTTGTGAATAGTACCGTGTTTATGAACAGTACTGTACTCGTAAATAGTACCCGTCACCTTCAAAGGGTAAATGATAACCTAACTTATTTTCTGATGTGGAGGATCCACCTTTGGTGACAACCACAGAGCATACGATAAGTAGATATATACAAGTACCCTAAGTTGGCTCTGATACCACTTGTTGGGACAAACCCGGGGCCCAATAGAGCAGGGTCGCAGCAATAGTAGAGCAAAAGTAGAGATAAAATATTGGACACACAGATTTACGTGGTTCGGCACTTGATTGCCTACGTCCACGGGCAAGGATAGAAAAATTCACTATGAGGAGAAAACTCTGGAGTTACAATCTCTCTTTCTAAGGAGATACACTCTCTATTTTTTCTCTCACACTCTTATATAAGAAGTTGTTTTTGGGATGAGATTTCCTTAAGGATTTGGAGCCCTATTTATAGTTTTCAGAAAAACACTATGCTCAATAAAATAATAATAAATTACTATGCATTTACATTATAATAATGATGTGGGGCCTGCTCCTTTATCCAAAGTCAAAAAATGGCTGCTGCTTTCGGCTGATTGATTTGGTGGCTTTTGTTGTGTTAGGTGCCTGACAATATAATCACTTATGTAAGATTTTTTTAGTTGTTGAAAATTGAAGTATTGATGAAAAAAAAGTTAAAAAAGTTAAGTAAAGAACTCAAAAGCAAGAAAAGGAAATATTAAAGAGTAAGAAACATCAAAAGATAAAAATACAAGAAGGAATAGACCAAAACATGTATTTGAAAAAATAATCCAATACTGAAAATAATGATGTATCTTTAAGTTCCGTGAATCAATAATATGATCATATAAATACCATCATCACTGAAATTATTAAAAGGGAAAATTGCTTAAAGTAGAGAAACACTGTTGGGTTTGGGGTGAGAAAGCATGAAAACTTGGGTCAAGGTGCCCCCAAGTGGTTGACTCTAATTGGGGGGTGGGGATGCATAGCCGAATTTAATTTGGTTACCCCAAACAATTTTCCCTTATTAAAATAAAAAAGATTATCACAACGGATTCCCTCGCGTATTTTAATGGAAGATGCACTCAGAATCTTAGATAAATTCAGAATCTAACACACTGTAACTATTTCCTCTGTATATAAAGATTTCATCAAACATACATTTTTGAAGGAGAACCCATTCAGGCTAATGCTGTTCAGTTTCCCTTCCATGAGATGCATTCCCAGGCTCGCTAAATAATTTTATGAGTGCATTGTTAACTATTTGCTCTCCTCACCTGCAGATTTCATCATCAATAGATTCTGTACACTGGCGAAACAAACACAGATGATATCTATCATACATATTTTAACAGACAAAACATTAGGTTTATTGACAAGACAATTAGCTTAAACACAATACATCTAATAACATTGCATATACAAGACAAAACATTAGGTTTATTGACAAGGCAATTAGTTAAACACAGTACATCTAACAACATTGCATTAGTTGTATAAGTATCTGCCACCCGATACAGCTGTTCACAAACAAATGTATACACCATAAGGCAATTCAAATTTCTATTAATGATCTTAATTATGATCAAGCCGCAATTATTAAAAAAATTATTTACATAAGTGAAAAGGAAAAAAAAACTTAAGTGAAAAAGTTGAACTATCGAGTGTGGATACACAGTCAATTATGAGGAGTTAATCAGCGTCCTCATAGTCACCTTTTCTTACTTTTTCCAGGAAGAATAGGTTGGATTTGCAGTTTCTTGCTAAACGCTTGGTTAAAAAGAACACGCGTTTGAATTGCCGAGATCACAGGCATCCAAGCCAATGCTGCTATGGGTGCAAAAAGCATAGAACCCATTCCGTAATCATATGCTTGAGCAATTGCTTGGACTGAATCCCATACCGCATACTCTTCTATTTTTGGCCTGAAAACTTGTGCAACCTGTGGGAAAACATATAAAAAATTCAAATTCAAATAATAATATCATCAAAAGAAAGGTGAAAGTATGGAAACTTTTTTGGGTAATATCACTAAACACCCAAAACTGTGGGGCGTTCCCCACAATGCACCCTGAACTTTGTTTTTCCACTAACCCCCAAAACTCGCAAATCTCCAAAACTTCAAATATTCTCAAATAACTCCCCAACATTTTTATATTTTCCTGCAAAACTACCCGAAAAATCACAAAGAAAAGGAGAACATGAGCTGCATAGAAAACAGGGAAAGAACATAACTTGGAAGGTAATAACGTCCTCCAACTGCAAGACAATTTTTAGGGGTTTTTGTGGGAAAAATAAAGAGTTCTGGAGGGTAATTTGAGATACCGTGGATTTTTGGGGGTTTAGTAGGAAAACAAAGTTGAACAGGGTTTCGTGGGTAACAACCCAAAGTTTTAATGGGTTTGTGAATTGACCCCTTTTCCCATCAACCAATACTTACTGATAAGAGCCCCCAACCAGTTGGTAGAAATGCGAGACAGCATATAATTAAATCTCTAACAGAAAGTTTGTACACAATTGCAAGAGCTATTATTGTGGAGAGCACACCCAAGAAGAGCACCAGTTTGAAAAACCTGAACACAAAATGATGATTTACACTGAGCCGCTTTCGCCCTTCTTCAACCGCCTACAACATAATCATGCACAAAATGTGTAACTGTATATGCTGATAGAAAATAGGACTAACTGCCGATAGACCCCCTATACTATCGCCTTATTTGCAGATAGACCTAAAGTTCTATTGGTTGCAGACAGCCCCCTTGATTGAAACTTTTTTGACTCTCTTACTCTCAGAGAGTTTTTTTTTTTTTTTTTTTTTTTTTTTTGACAAACAGATCTCCTGATGGTGAAAGTGTCAAAAACATTTCAATCAGGGGGTCTACCCACAATTGGGCGATAGTAGGAGGGTCTATCCGCAACAATAGAACTACAGGGGTTCAGTCCACAATTAACCCTAGAAAATAATACAAGTAATTCACCAGTTTCTGTGCTGTATAATTTAATGTATAGAGGATTACCTTGACCAACAGAAATATGGCAATGATCACAGACCAAGAGAGGGCATAAACAACGATATTTTTGTTCTCTTGAGATATATGAAGGTGATACACTAGCCCATATTGGTAAATGAAGAAGCGAAGTGATAGAATTATCTCAAAAATCCTAGAACCAAGAACCGAGTAACGGTGATGCGCATATTCAGCATTCCACCAAGATTCCCAGCTCTTCTCTGGCTGCACTCCAATGCCTCCTTTGTTGTTCATCCACTTAATCCAATCTGTCCAATCCTCTACAATCCTTCTCCAGTCAAATCCAGAAGGATTGAAAAGAAAAGGCGCAGCAAGCCAGGTTATAGCCATAAACCATATGGAGTATGTGATCATCATATATGCCGTGCTATCGTAGTAAGCTTTTCTGAACAAAGAGTAGACGATCAAGAGAAAAAGCAATTCAAATGCTTTAACAAAGTGGCTGCGGGAGTAAAGCTGATAGTTCTCAGTGAAACTTGCGTGGAAGACTACAAATTTGCGGCCTGTTGGTCTATACTTTGCACCGCCATGAAGAATTGTTTGACCAAAATAGTGGGCTTTTGTTCCGAGGGAGAATGTGAAGAAGATAGAAGCGAGTTGCAACTGCATGAGGATAAAATCACTCAAGGCTACACGAAATCCTTTTTCCAAGGCAAGTTCCATCGCCATGGGAAGTCCTGTGAGAAGCCCTAGTTGGAGGAAAGACTGTGATGCAAGAGCTGTTTCCAGAGATTTATTGTTAAGCATGCGGGCTTTATTAAGCAATGCTTTTTCTAGCCCGCTAAGGACAAGGTATAGCTGTCCATACAGAAAAACATAAACGCCAAGAATTGATATCTGCAAAATTCAGCCAAGTGTACATGTTAGTCAGAACAGCGGACCAATACTAAGAACCTAAGGAGTGACCAGTAAAAGTTTTTCGTTTCACATACTAGGCTGTTGAAGTAAAATCCGACTGTCGTAAAATAAAAAGAAAGCATCCGGAAGAAGTCAAAACGACGACCAAGTCGATAAATATCACGGCTGAGTGCTTGCTCACTGTTTCCATTTGCTACTTTAGCCTCAAACTTGGATATCTGGTTGAGACCAACATCGCGACCTTTGCCGACTTGAATGTACTCATTGTAAGTCACACATCCCCGACGAAGTGTGGAATTAAATCCTGCAGTGAGTTAAGACTACATAAGAACAGGAATAAACATAACCAAACAATTAAAAGAAGTACCTGTCTTTACCTGCAAAAACATCCTCACTTAAGTTAATAATTCTTGATGCTTTACTTATGCCACCTCTTGTTAGATGAAATAGTCTATCAAACAAATCTGGATGGCCATAGTGAAACCGCACCCTAGATATTAGAACAATGTGAGTAGGCTAAAGATGTACTGTAACATAGCACTGGACCATAATTATGAGAAAAAGCTATGATATTAACAGGACTTTAATTTAGAAATAAATATGACTGATATTCTTATATAATTTACACCTACAATGTTATTTTAAAAATTCTACTCTGTAAGCTTTGTTCATTATTCCTGCTTTCGACACAGCCAGACATGCATTTATGCAGTGGGGCTACCTACCTGAGGGGATTTGCGAGGAACCTCTGCCCAATAGTAACAAAGCTAGACTCTTGATAGGACATAAACCCAGCAAGGGATGAAACACTGCATTCAAGAAGGGATTAGGTGTATTTTAAATATCAAAGGACATTATGGTAATTTTTTATCTTGGTTTTACGAACAAAATAAAGAGATATGCAGCATGTTACATAAAGACCTTCCAGTGAATATATGCTCCCTGAGCCCAAGGATGGTTGGATAGCGATCCCCATGATGTTTAAGAAACTCTTGCAACAGATTCCTCACTTTGAAGGCTTCCTCCATATAATTGTCCTGAAAGACCCAGAATATACAGTTTGAAGAAAAGAAATAATGCACAATGGGAGAAACAAGTCAAGCACATGCCTGGTTCATGTCAATTGTTTGGAGGGCATCTCCACGAGTGAAAATAATGGCATGATTTTGATTCTCAGGCTTCCCTTCTCCAATAATAGGTGGACCGGGCAGTTTGATACGATATATCTCCTGTAGGCATTGAAAGTAAACTCGCAATGTAAATAGCCCATAAGTTTTTTCTACCCAATAATTGGGCTCTATTCAACATTTAGGAGGAGAATTAACTAGAGAACTAGTAAAGTAAAAGATATTATATTACTTGGGTATTTCTATTAGGAAGAAGTACTCGTACCCGACACGTACCCATAGCTATACCTGTACCCAAACCTCTTGGGCACTTCTTGAATATATGCATATGTTTATTTGGGCATATATTCAATTATATAATGCATGTTTTAATTTAAAACACTCATCCATACAGTTCTGGATGGATATTCTACACTTCACATCTATTTCTTACATATGGATCATATGAAAATAAAAAAACAATATTGATCTTATGTAAATTATTAATTTTAACACATACAAATATACATAACATGCATATAGATCGTCGTGTAGCCCTACCGTACCTTTTACAAATTTGGCGTGTCCCGTAACCGCACACGCACCAATACCCGTACCCATACCCATGCAACCTAGAAAAGACACAATACGTTCTTCATTTCCTACTTGGGGAATTCCCATATTTGTGTGCTCATTTTTCAGTCCTAGAAAAGACACAACTTTGTCACAATACGTTCTTCAATTCTACATTTTCTATTCTTGATATCTTTCTGAAGGTTGTTGACGGTGAGACGAATCATTTCCAAGCATACATTAAACTAACTGTAGCTATTTCGAATGGGTAGCCTTGTGAAGAAAGAGGCTTAAAGATTAGTACCTGGTCTAAATTGTTGTGTGCTTTGACTAGGACTGAAGAATAAACCTTGTGAGGCTTGTCCGCCACTATTTCTTCCTTCTCTTCAATGTAGGCTACACGTAGAGATGGATACCTTCATTATAAACATCAAGATAATCAGATAAGGAAAAAATATATGATATCAAAATTTGAGAACATAGTATAATCTTTGATCTATGTATTAGTTATGCAAGACTAAAAAACACACCTTATCATCAAATCAATTATATCCTGAGCATGTGGGTCGCCAGAAGATTTTTGGTTTCCAAACTCTTGGCAAGAGATGACATATGTGAATTTCATGTCAATTAAAGCATCCAGTTGAGCTGCCCATGGTTGTTGGCTATTTTTCCTATAGTGATCTCTTTCAGAAGAAATCCTTCCCTTAAGAATATCTAGATTGTGGAAAATAAATCAATATGAAAAAAGGTTCAACGACACAAAAAAAGAACATATAAGATTTCAACCCAAGAAAAAAGAAGCATTCAATTATGTTCTATATGGTTTCCTAAGATGAAACATTGTGATACAAAAATTATTTCAGGAATTGAAGTTATAGAAACCTTCATCCTCCTCACCTTGTTTGTTAGCCATGTCTAGAAATGCTTGTAATTTCAAGGCCTTCCTATAATTCATCATTCCTCTAACTAGCATGGTAACAGAATATGTAAGTCACATATGCTATATGAAACTTCACATAATAAAGTACGTGCAAGAATATGTAGGGGTCAAACAAAGAAAAAAAAAATTCTGAACCAACCTGTACGACTCAGCGTTTGTCCGCGATAAGAAGCCCAATATCTGATCTCTTCACTAGGCAATTCGGATTTGAAGCGCTCCAAGAAATTCTTCCACTCATCTACAGAGGTAAAGGTATGAAATAATCTGGTCATGTTAAAGATATAACACCGACAAAAGCCACAACGTAAAGGTTATTTCGCATTGTAGGTTGGCTTTAGATACAACAGTAACTTCAGAATGTTTTCTATCTAAGATTGGGAAATGAAAATGACCAACAATCAACCTGACGTCTTCCGCCACATAACATCTGTAGTAAAAGGATAGTAAATATATGACATGCTAATGACAACCAGAAGTCAGAATTACCTGGATATATCTTTTGCATGTAAGATAGGATGGATGCACCATCTTCGGTTGAATGAAGTTCCTCTTCTGAAAAGTTAACTTCTTCTGTGTAGTATGGGGTCATTATACTGTATTATAAAAAGAGTTACTAAGTGAAAAACACGCCATAGATCTGTATCCAAGAAGTAAGACAAAACTCAAAGAGGAAAACAGAAATATTGAGACTACAACTACCACTAGTTTGGGCGCTTGGAGACATGGACAAAGTTGTGTAAACTAGTAAAATCACTTTGGTAGGAAGTATAAACTAGTTAATCACCTTGGTGCAGAAATATGTTTAACACCCTCAAGCAAAACACAACATAATTCATCAGACTACATAAAAGCTCAATGTTTCAAGACCCTATATCTAGAGTAATCACTAAATAATTGTAAGATTGTCTCTTTCACTTTTAGCTCCGTATCAACATGCATATTTAATGGGTCCAGATGTCACAGACATACTGAAGTCCCTAAAGCCTATATTTTTTTGTTCAAGCAAGAAGTTCAGGTTTAATTAAGGGTTTTGTACCTGTATATATATAATCTCCAAACCAACCATATTCGTAAATTAGGATGGAAAAATTGCTTCCACCTCCCTTAGAATTTCAATCTAGCTGTTGTTCTGGTTTAATACAACACAGGAAGTGAGGAAGGGAACATAATTTTTCATTAGGGGTTTCAGTACCTAAATATCCCCCAAATCAACCATATCCGCAAATTGTGATGGGAATTGCTTCCACCCCCATTAGAATTTCAATCTAGTTGTTGCACCCCAAGTTGAAATTCACTTGGTTACTTCTGTTTCCTTTCATTAAGGAGGTGAACTAGGTAACATGTTTCTAAGAATATAAGTGTAATAGTTACATTTTGGGTGACAAGAACCAAAGTTTATTTCACTAATTATGCTATAACTATTGCAGACTTCTGGGTCTCAAGTGTATATTAAGCAACCAGATAGGAACTTGTGCTTACTATTATGCAATTTTAGGTGAAGGAAAGAAAGAAAAAAAAATCTTGGCACCTCAAAGAAAAGGATAATATGAAAATTAGTTGAACATTAAACCATAAAAATTATAATTAGTGCATTTCACTGGTAACTTTTGTCATTTGTGAGTAGTGGGCTTCTTGCTTTTAGTTAGTTTCCCATTTAACTACAAAGGTTTTGAGACCTTCCGGAATTCATTTCCTAGTCTTTCACTGAAGCTTTTGTTTCTTCTCATTCAGTTTATGTAATTTTTGGAAACTTTCTTTGAGAGATGTTTTTACAAAGAAAGAAAGAAGTTAGGTTCCAATGCCTAAAAATTTAAGCATCTAACTGTACTGAAATCACATTGCATCTATTAATCAACTATCATTTTCTTTTTCTTTTTTTACTTTTCTTTAACTCAGATTCTGCTGGAAACTGCCAGAGATTTGATCCTTAAATCTAATATTAACCTTGGTTGTATGTCATACAATTGACTAAATGGACATCTGGTATTGGTGCAAATTGCTAAACAAACAGCTTTCAGAGCAGATTTAATTCTTTCCTCTATATTCTTGAAGTCCCAAACTACAATGTGCAATTGGTAAGAAGTGTTTACAGAGATTGATAGTTGATGCCAAGTAAATATACAACAAAGAACGCGTCAATGACCTTAAAAGTATCTGAGCATACCTGAATGAGAACATATTGCGAACTTTAGGGGCATTAGGCATATCCATAAAAAGAGAAGTTGCAAAGAAAGAAATGCGTCGTCGAGCCTCCAAGTTAATTGGAACATCCGCATCTTTGTCTTTGACAGTAAGCAACAAAAACAAACGTTTGACCTGACATAAAACTTTCAATGGGTTAAAGAAAACATGCTGCATAGATGACCTTATATAAGTGCCAAACCTGTTGCCTCAGAGCACCATCATCGGGAAGTGGAAAATGTATAGGACTGGGAGACACTGATGCAAACAACTCAGGTGCATATTCAAATGAATCATTATCTCTTTCATGATTTCTGGAATTGATAATATCCAATATTCTGTAAGAGATGGAAATAAATTAATACATAAATGTTGACTTACAGAAATATAACTTTAAGATCTCCTATTTTACCTGGAACCATGTATCATCATATCTTTTATCAGAATCTCCACAACATCTTGCAGTAAAATAACTAATCTATCTCGATGTGCTCGCTTGTTTCTCAACTTAAGCAAAGACATGCCACACAACACAGAAGAAATTGCTAACAGTAAGAGCAAATGATATATTAAAATTATAGGTATGAACAGTTAAAAAATTGCAACATACCAGTATTTCGACAAGCTGACTAAATTTATCATGCAGATTAGGCAGTTTGTCCATCTTGATGTCTGTAAGAAGGCTGTTACTTCTGATACTCGTTTCCATTTCATTGAATATGGAATCTACAACCCTGGAAGCCACGCACATTTTTATAATAACAAAAAAAATGTAAAGTACTATGCAGATGTTGGCTATACAAGTGGTGTCCATTAGATCAAAGCATAAGAGTATATAGACTTACCTTTTTTCAAGCTCACCAATAACAAGAACACTAAATACGATCTTCAGCGACTCATAACACTCAGTGATGGCATATAACATATAGTAGTCTTTCATCATTTTTCTGTGTAGGTGCTCATAAGTCCCAACAAAATTGCTGGTCATGTTCACGGCTGTTGAAAACTGTAAAGGCTAAGTAAGTTATAGATGATAAGCATGCCAACCTAATGACTTATCTCAAATAAGGGGATTTACCCTGGTGGCAAGAAGAAATAATGGCCATTTAGGTTTGCCATGACTGTAATCAGACGGCAGTGGCATGACCATTAAATCCATCTCCCTGGTTGCACAAAAAATCAAATCAATAATTATTAATGTTATGGCCGATTGTGCGTATAAAAAGAAACCACTAACCTATTGCTTATTAAGTCCTCTGAACGGAAGCTACTGATAATTTGATTCCAAACTAGAGCAAATTTAGCAAGATCACTTTCTCCAATTGCTGAACTCTGATGAAACAAGAATAAGGGTTATTGACAACGGGCGGCAAAACTTGTTTTAATTCTATACAGGATGGAAAGCATTGTTCACCTTGAATATTTTGCTGCACAAAAAACTTTTCAAGTTCCTCTTATTTTCTTTCTTTGATGAGTGAGGAACAAGAGAATAGCGGAACACAGATGGCAAGGAGTGGAATCGACTCCGCACCATTCCCATTGTACGAATCTGAATGAAGACATTCCAAAAATTAAGCTCAGATAATTCAAAATTCAAGCCAAACCCACAATTTTCCTTCTAACAATGCAATTTTGCAGAGATGAAAGCGACCTCTCCAAGATGATGAATGATACCATAAAGTCCACCAAAAATCATACAAAATACAGAATACCATATTTGTGTGTCCATGAAATACACCTGCATAACATTAAAAAAGCATACATTCAAACAGGAAATAATTCTAAATGTAGAAACATGAGGTAGAAGTTAAACATATGAAAATAATCTTGCTAGGTCAGAGCATCCTCACTAGAATAATTGGGGTCCACAAAGCAAGAATTGCACCAGCATTGCTCTTCGCTGATGAAAGATGATATTAGGAGATATAACAACACCGTTAAAGTTTATCACTATGTGTTAGAAGTCATAAAACCGAAGTTACCTTCTGGAAATAACTCATGCCAATCATAATTATTCACGCTAACTTTCATTATCTGCTTCGTGGGTTCTACAAGTGGTTTTATCTACAACATGAGAAGCCCCAATATTAAATATCACAAAATAAGTAGGAAAGAGTGTTCTATTCCATGAAAGGAAGACCCACGCAAGAACCCATAGTTTTCAAACATTTTGAAATAATCAAATTAGAAACTCCTAAAGTGAAACAACTTAATACATCTCAATAAGTTGCATACTATTAATTGGTAGTGAACACTGAAGAATTTGAATTATCAAAGAAAATTGTGATACAGGCTTTGCGATTGTTTTCACAGTATGAAAGCATTCACCATTCCTATTGTTAGTATTGAACAATAACCATGCCCATTGTTATTATTGAACACCAAGTTGGAGAGAAATCGTTTCAATAAAATATCAGTAACTTCAAAGAAAAATGAATTTCCGTAATAAAAATTACATAAACAATAAGGCAGATTTGTTTTCCTGCCTTGAGGTACTACTAGTTAGATATGTTAAGCCATCATCACTTTATTCCATGACATACTTGGGTTCATTTGTGGTTTGAAAAAATAGAAAGCAACGCATGAGCTTCTCAATTTGCCTAGGGTACAATAGCTCTCAGAAGGAACAATTTATTACCTCAAAGTGATAACTGAACAGAAATTTGCATGACAACAGAATAGCCCAGAATGCTGTATACCTGAATTATTTTAATGAGGGAAGGTATTAATCCAGCTATATAAAGTAATCAAAATATTCACATTAATAGTTCAGGAGATTTACTTTAGAAGAGATACCAAGTCTTCCTGCATGCCTCTTCCCACAAATAATCGCGGCTGGAGGAAGAAATACATCATTGTTTTCAGTAACATTTTTTGGGAAATGCGTTTCAAGATTTTAAGATGTAAGAAACTAATGCTTAAATTTAGCAGTGACTAAAGAAAGTCAAATGTGTGAACTAAAACAAGGTTGTCAGAGTATAAGAAGAGTGAAAGAGTTTTATGGATAACTGAAATGGGATGTATCCACGAGTAAATGAGAGAATGTGGATACAGGGATACAATGAATCCTTAAACAATAGGATATGGGGAAATGAGCAGACGTGTGTAACAAACTGACATACCTAGTGATTAGCAGTAAACATGATTTGATTTATCAAAAAGGAAAACAAATCAGAACAATATTCATTAACAATACTAATATCAAACTAAAGAAAACATTTACAAAGTTTGGTCCACTTCCTGACCTAATATGAGCATACAACTCTATTCTACCTTTGGCATCTTTTGAAGTTGTTTAGATTGTGTTGAAATATAGCTAACCGGCTCTTTTATAACCTGATCAGCTCTGTCATTTCGAATGGCTTCATTATTCAACACGTACCTGATGCGTAAAATATACTAACTTCAAAGTCCCCATTATATTTAACTTATGAATCTGCGTTGACAGTGAGTGTATTTGCTCCAAAACTAGTGTTTAAACATATCCACTCTTGTATGTGCATAAAATGCGCACCCCCCGCCTCCCCCCCAGGGGGGGGGGGGGGGGGGGGGGGGGGGGGGGGGGGGGGG
>BQKN01066415.1:423726-442837 GCA_022839385.1 Asparagus kiusianus
AAAAAGAAGTATATTTCCTCACCTCAAAATTGCGCTTGTGGGCTATGATTCCCATGAAGTTACTGTTATGATATGTTTTTTCTTGAGGAGAATGATGTCCATGTCACTATGTCAGTTCCATAAGAACAATAAGGTGATGATGAAAACTCTACTGAATCGAGAACTTTCATCTAAAGAACTACTCTAATGATATCTAGCTATTGCTCAAATATTGCCTGCTACCCAGAGATTAAAATAGGATGTCTATTCGACAACAGTTTCTAGAAATCAGCTACCTATCTCCATAGTTAATGAACATCTTAGTTGATTCAGGAGCATCATTAAGGAGTCAAGATCTAATTGGTTAACCATTCTAATTATTGTTTAACCAAGAACTTCTGAATACGCCATTGGATAAAAGAAAATGTGCCCTGGAAGAAAACCTTACTGATATTGAAATATGGAGTCTCCAAAGCTCACAAGTGCCTATGTTTTGGTATGATGGCAAGGACCTCAAGATGATACCAGAGACATCCAAGTTAATTCTACTTCCATGCATGTAATAGAAATGGACCAAGTAGAAAATTGAGCTACACAAAATCTAGGATTTTTTTTCCTTCAAAATGTTGGTCAAGCTACAGTAGTGTTATACCCCTCAACCCTCAAATTACAAAGAATGCAAATTGTGGGAATTTTGTTAAGTATGTGTAAGTAAAAAATATTTACAAAAAGATAAATTTAAAACATGTTGTCACAACACATAAGTACACAACTTATTATTTTTAGAGGTAACTGATTTGAGAAATATATGTACACAAACTGTCACTAGTGTGAGCTTGAAATACTTGTATTTTCACCTGTTTTTCTGCAGATCAATCGAGCATTAACTACTTTGGTTAATGAAGATATATAAACTACAGCTCAAACTTCAAACAAAACTTAAAGAAGACGCCTATTTTTTATTGGTCAACAAAGATCACCAACTAGCATGTTCAAGCAATACTCTTCTACACAGATGTTCAGATGTAGCGGCATAAAAAAGACAGGTCTTTGCAAGACCATCCAATTTTTATTAATTTATAATCTGTACACATCAGAGAAAAAGAATAGTGGCAACATCTCAATCTAGCATGATGTTCTGAAATATGAAAATTAATGTACCTGAGTCCACCACGATAGAATGTCACAAGCCTGCCAGTTTGAGGTCTCAATGAATCTACTGACTGGAGGGACAAGAAATAATATGATCCCAACAGCATTGCTCATCAGGTAAATTACGACAAGAACCATATATGGTGACAAGTAGAACTTGTTCATGTTGCACTCAGGCTGTTGAATAGAACAAGGACTTGTTCGAGAGACAGCATAAGAAGATGTAAGTGCTATAGTCCATGTGGCAGCAACAAGAAACTTCAGCACAAATCTTAATTTTTGATAGTAGTTCATGGTGTTCCTTGCTTTCCATTTAAACGCAATGTCAAGAATCACTGCAACCATTGATGAAACAATTGGAAGCCTCAAGTCAGTGAATCTTTTGTAACATACTTCGCTTGGGAAAGTAGAAAAACTGATAAGCACACGACCCACAAAAAGAAGATACATGAGGTCAAAATGATGTATTTTTGGGCATGCCTGGCAATCCTAGGTTATAATCCATTTGTAGATTATAACTCAAATGGATTAAAATGTTAGGTGTTTAGTAAGAGGGTAGTTCATAATCCATGTAATTTTTGTTAAAATGATATAAAACCTTTAAAAGTAGGAGAGCGTAGAAGCAATAAAGAGATGTGAAAAAAGATAGTTCTTTTGTCTTTCTCTTGACCCAACATGTGCATTATAATCCCCCAAGAAAATAATCTAAGAATCCTAGGCTGTTTTTGGTGAATTATAAACCAAAATAAGCCACTCAAATGTGGTTACCAAACATGCAAAAGTTGACTATAATCCACTTTAACCAAGTTGCCAAACATGCTCCTAAACTCTCAATTAGCATCTGAATGCAGCCTAATAGCGTAAAGGGTAAAAAATTCTGATGGAGTTCTAATTGAATCAATGGAAAACTAAAGAAATGACTAGTCAAACCTTGTATGAGCCTGAGGACTGCATTTGTGATAAAGATGGTAACAATATCTTCAAAGACTATCAGGTCAAACACTTCGAAAGGGGTTTCTAAGCCATGCCAAGCCATAATTATGTTTGCCTGAAAAAATGTAGCCATATTCACATCATCAAGATCATCTCTCTCTCACTCTCTCAAAGTGAAGCAGAAAGCATAAGGTTCATTCATTTAAACAAGTGGACTAGACCTGGAGGGATAACAGAAGAAAAGTCCACATTCTATCAAAGCTTCTAAAAATATGCCAAAAAGATCGCAATTCTACAAAATTTGTCTTCCCCAGCCACTTCTTCTGAGAAACCTCACTTGTAGTTGCCTGAATATCATATGAAATTGCCAAAAGAAATGATAATCAAAGAATTTAACTAATGAAAATTGTAGGCTAGAACATTTGGACAATTTAGTTGTAATCATGTAGATAATAGCCAATTAGTCAAACATTACACCTCAAGTCGTACATTCATATTACTTTCCTTCTGACATTGACCAACAAAGAAACCTACCATGTGCAAAATATGGATTTCATAGCTAACCTTGAAGTATTACTTGATATATAACACTCCAAGGTACTAGTTGACGTAAATTATTCCAAACCACCTGTTAACTTCTGGAGCAAAAAGAGTCTCAATGGGGAAAAAAATACTTAAAGGGAGGCAACATAAGTTTGAGAAGAAAAGCGTGCAACATAAAATGATGGAATTAAATGGTGCACTTAAATTGATATTAATGACACCCACCCCTCCCACGCCCTAACCCCCAACCCCCACACACACCCAAAAGAGACAAAAAAAACTCAAACCACTCAACAACAGAAAGAAGTACCCAGTAAAAGAAGGGAATTATACTGGAAGGAGAGCAAGAAGGCTATAGCACATTATTTTATTTCATCTATCATTTTGATTTTAGTGATCTATTATTATTAAGGTAATGACTTTATACGATACGGTACATAGAGAAAAGTTCCCCAACCCCCCCCCCCCCCCCCCGGCGGAAAAAACCACCAGTCAACAACAGAAAGAAGAAGCCAGCAAAGGAAGGGAACTTAGGTAATGAAAGAAAGAAAGACTACAGTATAACACCCATAACATGTAGCGATCTATTACTATTAAGTTAATGAGTGTATATATTCAAAAATAATGAAACTACTGATTGGAAATTCAAAAAAAGAAAAAAGAGAAATTGAAAGCACGTGTAAACAACAACAGTTTGATCAGACCTGAGAGTTATTACTTTGATCTGTTGGAGGTGATGTACAAAAAAAATCATGCTCCAGGCGCATTGGCCACCCAAGCTTGAAACAATCAACAGACCTACATATGTTAATACAGTTACGGGAAACTATAACAAGTAACACAAATTTTGTACTTCAACCCAAAAAAAAAAATCTTAAGGGAAGAAAACAGAAATTGATACTACAAACCAGAAAAACTCGTTTAGGTCATCATAATTTCTCCATGAAGAATGGTCAGCGGTTCCATTTTTGTTCTTCCTAGCTTCCTTTACTAGGCGAACAAGAATACAAAAACAGTATAAGCATACATAAAGCTTGAAGCTAATAGTATAGAGTTAAAATGACAATAGCACCTCATATATGACCCTGTATAAAGGAGAAACTACATTCTCCAGGAAAGACTCAGATCCACCTCCATACGCTGGTAAAACTTTCTCACCGGTATTTAAGCTCACAGCACCAGTCAGCACTCCATATAACTCGTATGCCATCTGACAAATAATTGTTATTTCATAAAAAGAGAAGCAACAGAAAATGAAGAATTTCTGAGAAAATATAGCAGTTTCTAAAATTTATAACCAATATAACTAGTGGGGATGCTATCTGTGATGCTCTCTGTAGGAAACAGGGAAAGATAAATCAGAAACAGAGAAGAACGTCTAAACCTGTATTAGTATTATGCGACCACTAAAATAAAAAGATAAAACCAATAAACAAGTCAACTTTGTTGCAATGGTACTTTGACAAAATAGATATAATCGTAATTGATATGCACCTTGTTGAATACCCTATAGTTTGTCTCATATTAATATTTTATTCCCAATATATTCCAGACGCATAAGATATGTACCCAAGACTAAGAGTAAAAAAGAGTTAATGCATGAATGATAAGTTCATGTGTTCCTGACTTGACATGCACTTAGACAATTTGTCTACTCTCTTAAGAAAGAATTATATTGTTTGTGGGTCTATTTATGTAGATTGCATATGTTTATTTATTTATTTTTTATTAGCCATTATAGCTTACAAATTCACGAGATACATAAATAATGTTAACCAGTACACATATATAACATTACTATCTCTTTACCCACAGTGCATATCCTCAGCGACAGAGCCAGGATTTTTCTTCTGGAGCGCTCAGTGCAATCATTATACTATGCATTGATAAAAAAGCTATCAAATAGTACAATGTCTTTGTTAACTTTCATATGGTTAAGTAGATTAAAGAATAACCTAAAGTAAAAAAGTTTTTAAAAAAAATATTTTCATGAATACTTTAATCATTTTTTCCATAACCACAAAATATAAATTATAATTTTTTTGTATACGTAACAGATTGACAATACACGATAAATTATACTAGTAAATTTATTTCAATCAATCTGAAAAAAATTTAACTACAAAACATATATAAAATAATTGTATAAATACATGACATAGAGAAATCATTTCACTTATTTATTTCTTAATGTAAAACCTTATGAAATTGAAAAACCCCTATTTCACAATTCCCTCACCAAATTGTAAAATCGCATGAAAGTATCAATCCTAATTTCTACTATTAAAGACAAGAGTACATGGAAATTGATACCCCAATTTCCTATTATATGTGAAATGCAAAGAAAACTACATGAAAATACTATGTGTATATATTTAGGGGTTTTTCCATATTAGCCCCCTAAATCTTTTAAGTGATTTAAAATTAACCCCTCTACTTAGAGCCTGGCTAAATTTGGGAGAATATTATGTCATCTTTAACAGTCTTTGGCTTAAATAGCAGTTACACCCATATCCATTCAAATCCAAACTCCAAAAATTTTGTGTATAAGTTGGTAAATATTATATTAGAATTAAACTATTAATTTTGGTGAATTTGGATGTTGATTTTGGTTGATTTGATAATTATCTATCCATAATTAACCACTACCCGACCTTAATAACAAATTTGGAAGGTGAATGTAACAAATGGTAACTCCAGACACTTTAAAAATTCGGGAGACTAATTGAAAGATATGAAGATTTGGGGGACTTACTTTCAAATATGAAAGGTTTCGAGATTAACTTTAAATATAAAAGTTTTCAACTAATTTTATATATAAAAGATTTTAGGGAGTATAGGGAAAAAATTTATATAAGCTACTTACAGAGCTTAGTTAGTAAAAAGCCGGGGGGCCATGGCCACCCCTGCCCCCATCCACCAATGTTGTACTAGATCTAAAGAGTTGATTTATCCTTGTAACATGCACCATATCATAACGTTTGCAATATAGCAAGAGGAACTAAAAAGTAAAGGTTACATTGTGAAATATGTAGCACAGACACTCAGGCATGAGTCTCAAGTTTGAAGCCTCCCCCCAGATAAGAAGATACAGAGCAATATATAAAATTTTGTATTGCTGCACTTCTTGTTTCACATATGGCAATCTGCAAAATAATGGACATAGTTAATAAAAAGTAACAGAGAAAATATTATTCATAAAATCTTAGAAAAATATCATCAAGGAGCGTAGCTGGCATTGCATAGTCCTTCCTGGAAATGCAAACTTAAGCACAAAAGTATATAGAAATCTTACAGAAGGTTGCTTTTTCGGCCTAGAAATTTGCACCAGTTCTTATAGTTTCTGAAGAGCTTTGTCATAAGTTCATCCACAGCTCTGTCATCAAGCTGACAATAGATAGAAATTTTAGGGCTCATCCATAAAAATTGACTGACTAATTTAAGGTTTATACCTTTGACATTGATGCGGACTTAGAATTCTGTCTAACATGTATGTTAGCAAGCAATAAGATTAGATGCTCCCGTTGGTTAGCTACATTTCCTTTCTGGAAAAACACATTCATGTTGTCAGCTCCTCATCACTGACTAATAGTGAGTAAAGTGAGAAGAAAAATTAAAAGAGGCAAATTGCTCTGCAATTAACAGTTTGCTTCAGTGAAGAAACCAATGAAGATAAATGACATATCAGCAGATAGTTTCTGATAATATACCTGAAACCCAAACCAGCGTTGCAACCAATCAAGTAAATCCATATAGATACATATTTCCTGATTAGTGTCCGATGGCAAACCTCTGATGCTATGGACAGCTGAAAGAGAAGCTTTGATCTATATTCCACCACAAACAATGCAATCAATGTAAACTGTGACTTTACATTTATGGTGTAAGTTAAGAAAGAACCAAGCAAAGTTCAACTCTTTATCAAGTGTCAAAAGTACACAATGCCTCAATTGAAATGTTATTCATTTTGTTAGCCTTAATTCTTAGATGTTTAACTGTTAAGGCTATGAGCATTTAGAAGAAATGTAAATCAGTAAATATTAGAAGAATGAAATGACTAGGATATCTTGCTGGATTGCGTGTAACCTCCGGAAAGAGCATTATTTCTTGTTGGGTACCACCAGGATCAAGTGGAAGAATGTTGTATGGACGATATGATCCTGACCTTTCTTCGATACGCTCCCCAGAAGCAAGGACCTGCAAATAAGAGAAAAATACTAAATAGGAAAATAAAACTGATATTTGCAGAGGACAGAGACAAATCAAAGAGATTCAAGAGTATGTTCTTTTTGTAGTTTTTTTCTTTTTTTAATTGTAGAGGATAAAAGAATGTCTGTAACCTCAGGACCAGCTCCAGATAGAACTGCTTTCAATACTTCGGATAGAACTGAGATGATTTCATGTTCATTCATCAACACCTTTCTGCAATAAATTCAAGTTAGAGCTAACCAAATAATACAGTAAAAAATAAAAGTTATGGAACTAAATCCAACAATAATTTGAATGAATTTTATGAAAATGCAGAGTGAAATATTATTTTAAACATGGCCATAAAGTACATACTTGTGGTAGAAGGATTTCAATTCTCTAGCATCACTTTTTTCCTTTCGCTGCACAGTGGTGGCTTTATCATCCTATTATCATACAAGGGACGTAAAGCATTGAATAATTAGAGATTGAACTAGATAACACCAACAAGAAAAAAAATTATTATTGATATTCAATATTTGTCCAGTGTAGAAACAAGATGTCATGAAGATTACCGAAAATAACATGTCAAGAAGATAATAGAGAAAAGAAGTCATTTAAAGAAGAGAAAAGTGGCAATGAGAAATGCTTGAGCCGATGTTGGGAAATGGTTAGATCAATGTGTGGCTAAATATTTTGTGACTCATGACACAACTGCGATTAATCCATTTAAATCAATGAAGATCAGCATTATTAGTCGAATTCATCTTTTGATGTCGGCATTTCTAACACAGAGCATAGAGTGGGTGGATTATCCTTGAATATGAATGTTTGTGTTTCTATCAAACTTTCTGGGCACAGGTCAAAGTTGAACTTAAGGCAGACATTTAAGGCTTGTTTGCATGTAAATTCTATCTCACCACACTGGTGTAGCTGGTTCACCTCTAAATGTTGGTTGAGGCACTATGCTCATGAGCATTAAGTTGGTGGGTTGGATTTGACTAGATATAAGACAAGATGGAGATTTTTTGGTAATGTCACTTCCATTCAATTTCAAATGGATTAGTATAATAAAGGCAAGAGGTTAGAATTTAGTCATAACAAAAAGATGCTTACTTGGATGTCTGGGTAATACGTATGGACTTTAGACCCATGACTCAAACATGGTTAGTCCTTGTGAGACAATATGGATCTAAGAAGATTAGCTTAATCCACTTTGCAAGTAGGCCTTTGCAACCCATATAGCAAATTGCATTACTGAGAGATTTCGCTAAACTTTCTAAACCAATATGCCCCCAATTACTCCACGAGATGTACATTGACTTATTTTAAATCGAAAACTTGACCAATCAGCACTTAAAATTGACAATGATGATGTTTTTTGTATGTTCTGTGGGGGAGGACAGCGAGATACTTTTGCACCTTTGAACATCTATAAAAGAAGTTCTTGACTTGCAGAAAATAAAAATACTTACGAATCATTCTGCTTGCTGCTGCAAACTTTAGTCAAAATGAAATCAAGAATAACACGATGGGTAGAAAAAAATGTTGGTGCAGAAGCGACAGATGAAGAACAGGTCTAATAACTAATGCTTGCTATCAACTTTTTATCTTTTAGATGTATAATACTATCCTGCAAGATAAGTTTCTGTTATATTTATCGCAAGAGTTGTAGTCCTGTCTAAGCAATTAAACGCTAATTGTTAATACTTGCATGGTTTGTTACCTATATTATGGGCCCTAGATCTTAGTCTTTTGCACACTTTATTCAACAAAAGTTTATTTGGGGCACACGCAATTCCTCCATTGAGGAGCACATTGAAAAAAAAATCAAGAAAGCATGAAGTTTTGAACTTAAAGCTAGAGAACCGGTTCTGCTTCATCAGGAGCAAGATACTCCATAGTCATCCCTTCTTCTGTGTTTCATTATGTTTTACTTCTAAATTTCTTATTCATAAAGATGACAATGCTAGCAATGATAAAAGTTGCTATCATAATGACTGCCTTAGAAAGGGATTGAAAAAATGAACTTCCGCTAGGCAACCTACTAGTAGAAACAATCCTGAAAAAATGGTGCTGGGTTGATTTTTCAGACCTATAATTCTTCAAAATAAAGACCTAAATTACTTCACAAGAACAAAATTGTGAATTGAACGAATATATTAACCCTTTGTTACGTGGCTTAAAGTATAAGATGGCAGTAAATCATTTGAATATTTACTTGTTTAATATTGATAATAATAGGTATGCAATGTTCATTCTTCGTGTCATATTGATTGTGTCTGAGACTATTCACATGCTTTATAATGGATAAAATACAATGAATAAAAGATTTTATTGGCATTTGACTTTATTTTAGGTATCTATTAAAAAGAGTCTTGAGAAATATGCACCTGTTCGAGGCGTTGAAGAAGAGAGGTTTTGAATTGTCGAACTCCGCGCCCAGTTGAATGAGGATCAATTATATGTGCCCTTTCAAAAGCATGGAAGCGACCTGAGATAAAATTTAGTCATAAGTAATAACTAAATGTTAAAGTTAAATGGGAAAAGGATTTAGTTTTGATAGATTGTGACAATGTATAGCTTCAAAATTAAACACCAATTTGCTGTGCGCTAGACAGCTTCATTATGAGTAATAGATTCCTCTTACCAGTTTCCTTCTATAGAGATAATTTCATTAGAAGTTATTAGGCCTAATGCTAGTGCAAAACCTATTATAATTATAGCAGGTGTAGACATTTCATAATTTCATGGATGTAGACATTTCAGATTTTCAAGGATGTACCACGGAGATAATAACTTTAGAAGAATAAAATTGTAATATATTAGAATTAATATAAAACTATAATTCTCAACTCTCACCATGACTTTGGAGTTTTGATGTAATGGTTATAGGGACTAAATTTAAGATGGCACCAGAGCAACATAGGTTCGAATATTGTTGGCCACAAATTTAATGCATATTTTAAAAAATTATTACCGTTATGTGAGTCTGGGTCTTTAGCCCATAAAAAGGGCTCTCGGTCTGGGTCTTTAGCCCATAAAAAGGGCTCTCATCTTGTGGAGACATGTTAAAATTAATATAAAACTATAATCCTTAACCCTCATCATAACTTCAGAGTTTTGAGCTAATGATTAGAGGGACTAAATTTAAGACAATATATAACTTTATTTCCAAATAGATTTCTGCTACATTACTCTTTTGTTCTTATTTAATTTTCCTAAGGGTCACTCCTCAATGAAGTTAAACTAGCATATCACTCTTAATTATCTCCATCAAAGTTCGCTTAGACAGATATCTTGTCCTCCTTGCTCCACTAATTATAATCCCATCTTCCAATTAGTGTATTTAGTGACCTCTATTCTCCAGACCAAATGATCTCAATCGATCTTCTACTCGATAAGGAGAAAAAACCTAATGGTGTGTTTAGAAACCACTCTAAATTTGGGCTAGGACTAGTTCTGACCCTGTTTTAAACAAAATTGATTATCTTGGACCAAGGGAGGAGTGGTCCAAAATAAAACTAATTTTTCTTTCCGAGCAGGGAGGTGATCCAAGACAACGTGTTTAATAGTATGTTTGGATGGAGGTAATGGGGTGTAGGGGAAGGGAAACAAAGAGTTAACTCTATTTGGGAGTTTTTTTTAAGGGGGGTAATGTAGGATAAGGGAGGGAAAAGAGGTCTAATTTTTCTCCCCTCCAAATTGGGTGGGGGTGGGGGTGGGGGGTAGAGGAGAAGGAGAGAATTAATTTAAAATTTTTATCATATAAACACAATTTTACTTCTTATCAACATAGATCAACAGCTGAAATTTAATTTCAAAACCCTTCTATTCGATACCCTTATTAGAACTCTCAAACGTGGTAAGATAAATTCTTCTCCATTCTCATTACAAAACTTCCAAATAAGATATTATATTTTTCCTTCCTTTCTATATATTTTCTTCTCCTATCTAATCTTTCCTTTCCTTCCCGTAGTAAACTCCCAAACATAGTGTAAAAGCCAAATTTGGCCTTACAAAAACTACGCCAATCTTGGTTCAGTTTTATCCAAAACAAGTTTTTTTCTCAAAATGAGGCCATGTTGAACCTAGCCCTATTCTTAAGAGTTTCCAAACACACCGTAACTTCCTAAAAATGTACTTGTTTTTTTCTCCCATCTCGAGCATGTCAGCTGATCCTTTGTAGCATCTCTGTTAGCTCGTCCTTTGTAACATCTCATTTCTGTTATACAATGTAGAAAATAGCGCGTTCTATAGCGTAAAATAGCGCATAGCGTAACATAGTGTTGCCCTACCGCTACATAAAGCTGGAAAGTAGCGTACAGACAATATAACGCACGCTATTTTAGCCATAGCGTACGCTATGTAACGTATCGTCATGGCGCTATGTAGCTTAAGTTAAATTGTTCAATGGCTGGAATTGGTTTTTAAAGAATTCGATGGCTGTGATTGAGTTTAAGTGGGTGGAGCCTACTTTTTATAAGTTAGAGTCGCACCTAACCCTAAAGGCTTGCTCCTGTCGCCTCCAGAACCTCCAGATCAAACCCATTAGCTTCACCTTCTTCTTCGGTTCTTCCTTCGACTTCAGCTTATCAATTCCTTCAACTAGCCATCCTCATCTTCATCCTCATCATCATCTCCGCTGCTCCACCGACTTCGTCATCATCTCCGCTACTCCATTCGACTTCATCATCATCTCTGTTGATTGTTAAAGCATATGGTTGATTTTGTTGTGAAATTATGATGATATATTGATTTGTGATAGTATGCTTATGATGATATGTTTGTGAATTGCGATGATTATTCATATTATTTGATTTTGAACGTTATGTATCTATAAAATATTCAAATAATAATAAATTATTTAAACCTACATTAAGAGTTACGCTATTTTGTATTTTACGTTAACCGGAGGTAAGCGTTACGCTATGCATTATCGCTATTTTCAGCATTGTTGTTATAATCATATTCTTGAACATGTTGATTCTCAACTATCCAACATTAAGCATTGCTAGACTTAAAGGCATCTATGTATTTTCATAAAATGGAAAAGCAGACAATTAAATATCACATAAAGGTGCCTTAGTGGCTTGCAATAATGACAACATGTTAGCAGCTGTAGAAAGAATGTAATGTCTGATCAAATAATATTTTCATAATTATGTCTGTAAGGACAAATTCAAGTGTTGGACCAAATATAAAGATCGTGATCTACCATCAATTAAAATTTTGCCATAGATTAATAGCATAATTTAAAACTATTAAAAATAAGGGTTTTTTCGATATTACTTCCCCAATTTGTCATGTTCTTTTGGTAGAATGTTATTAAATGTTTAGTTATCTAGGTATTTGGGGGCAAATATCCATATCCGCTTATGTAACCCTCCTAATCTCTATTTAAGAGAGGTTATGGTTAGATGGAATATAACTTTGCCTTTTCTCTTTTTTCACATTTTGAAATTAGTCCCCCACACGTTGACATCTTGAAATCAGTCCCCCAAATATTTACATATTTTTAAATTAGTTCCCGAATCTTGATATTGTGAAATTAGTCTCCCAAATTTTGAGTTTTTCAAAATTAGTCCACCAAATATTTCCACCAATTGCTAACTAGAAGGGACTAACTTCAAAACATTTAAACAATTTGGGAACTAATTTCAAAATATTTAAATATTTGGGGGGACTAATTTCAAAATATGAAAGATATAGGGGATTAATATTTTTAAAAAAAACCTAGAAATAAGTAAGTCAGCATATTCCCTTGACAGCATTGACTACTGTGTCACTCTATGTTATATCCCCTCCAAATAAACCTCTACAAGAGAAGTTTTAAGCCTCCAACACAATGGATTGAGGCCTTGTGCAGAATTTGAACTAATTCCTGGGTTTCACATGTTAAAATTGCACAAGCACTTGTCACCATTTACACTATTGCTTTGCATTTTATGACATACATGTCCCATTCACAAAACCTTGGCTCGTTATGCAAATGAATTTCGCAATAAAGAATTTTCTTTTGCAACAAAATGTCAGATCTTTATACATTCTATGTGATGGGAAACTAAAATCGTCCATGCTTTCTGGAAGAGTTACAAAAAATCTACATCGACTTCGAAAATCAGAGAAGACCCCCTAAACTTTGATGCGCAGAGGTGTTTTGTGCAACTCACCCTAAAGTTGAGTGCCTTAGGTAAAATTTACCCAAATCATAAATGTACCCAAATTTGATAATTTAAAAAAAAAACCCTAGATTTCTTACAGAGGTAAGCAACGCGAGGAGACTCGGCCTCGATCTGGTTGGCAACACGAAGAAATGGTCGGACCTCAGAAACAATCGTCTGGGGGAGCTTCTCGCTGTCGAAGGGCTCCGCAGCGCGGCCAACCTCCGCAGCCGGCGGCGGAGGCGGCGGCGGTCTTGAGATCGGCTGGTCAGCAGGGACGATCTCGTCCATGGCGAAAGAATGATGCTTGAAACTTCTTGCATATGTGATGAGGTATTTGTAATGGTTTTGGGTGCTTTTGAGAGGGAAAAAGAACAGAAACGGAGAGAGAGAGAGAAAGCAAGAGCTTTTATTTTTTGTCTCCTTCTGCTGCTTTTTTGGGGGGAAGGAAGTGCTTTTGCTTTGAGGGAAGGAGGAAGAAGAGGGAGAGATAGTGGGTTCGTGAACTGGGGGTTGAAGGTGGAAAAAGAGAGGGGAAATGGCTTTTCGAACTCCACTTTTGTTTCCAATTTTGCCAATGGGCCTCTTTGGTAAGGGGCTGTTCGGTTATTTCCTAAAAACCAAGAAATGGAAATGGAAAACCAAGAAATCTCCAAATAACCCATTTCTTCCATTTCCATCCCTAAAACTCACCCACAACATCCAATAAAATATTATTTTCATTCAACAACTCATCCACATCATCTAATAAAATATTATTTTTATCTAACAACTCATCCACCATATCTAATAAAATATTATTTTTATCTAACAACTCATCCATCACCCTAATAAAATATTATTTTCATCCAAACATCACTCAACTCATCTCTTTTCATCATTTCAAATCACTCACATCATCCAATAAAATAATATAACAATTCACTTCATCTCATTAACATTTCATTTCTTCCATTTCATCCCAAAAAGTTATGAAAACACATTTCTTAAACTTTCCTCACATCACCCAATAATACAATGACAACTCATCTCATCTCATTTCATTTCTTATTTTTAAGAATGAACCGAACAAAAGAAAACAAGAAAACTACAGGAAATAGGTTTCTTATAATTCATTTCCTTATTTTTTTTGCCAACCGAACACATCAAAACTAGTTTTCTTAAAAAACCACTCACATCATCCAATAATAATGTGACAACTCATCTCATTTCATCTCCATTTCTTTGATTTCCTTTTTTTTTAGCAAACCAAACACTCCCAAAACAATTCTTTGATTTCCCACTTTTCTATTTCTTTGATTTCCCACTTTTTTATAGCCAAACGAACAGGCCCTAAACGGAAATCCGAGTGAGGTGAGAATGTAATATGCGGCAAGGAGTAGAATGCAAAATGGAACTAACATAGTAATAGAATACTCATTTTAGTCGCATAGTTTGGATGCAATTGAAGTATGAATTGGGAGTGAGTGGGAATGAGCATTTTTAGAAGTGGTTCTTTTTCTTTTTTTTTCTTTTTTTTTTTCTTTTTTTTTCTTTTTTGCCCCAGTGGGAATGTACATTGCCAATTATCTCATTGGGACTAATTATTCTTAAAATTGTTCAAAAGTGACAATAAGAATTCTAGCTTTCAAAAACATGTCGTGTTTGATGTGAACGAATGATTTTCCAATTCCGCTCATTCTCTTGGACCAAACGAGGCATAATAAAAAAACTGACTTTAAAAAAGGAAAATGCAGAGGGAGGGGCGGTCTGATGGTGTATTTTAGTGGGTGATTTTTTTCACTGCTAACGTGCACCTCCACCTAGATTCAAATGGGAAAGAAGAAGAAAAATAGTAGCAAGATAACCCCAAATAGCGAGTTGAGAGATTCAATGTTTGTTTATCCTTCTCCACCTAGCTTCTGAGTAGGTTCAGATGAGATTGGAAGTTCTTCGAGCTTAGCTGTGATGGAGAGCACTGGGCCAAAAGGATCTAAGAGGAAAGTGCAAATGGTTGAAATCCTAGCCAGAACAAATCCTTTGTCAGATCCCCAATTGCTTCAACTGCGTTCTGGACTTCCAATTACTCGGCAACTAATTAAGTCTCCTAACTCCATCTCGTGGGCAGATGAAGTAGAAGAAGACATTGATTCTGGTTTGATTGAGAATAGCTCTTTAGATGAGGAGAATAATGAGGTCTTTACTCCTTTTGTTGCCCAACCCATAAATGTCAAGGATGAGACTAGAAATCCCAATCTGGGAAAAGATAGCAATGAAGTTTCAAAAAATGTGGATCAGGAGAAAGGTGTGAGTTTAGAAAATAGTAAGCCTGAAATAGTGAAATCTTTTCTTAGCCTATTTGCTGATAATAGGAAAACTGAAAATGGTCTATCCCTAAAATTTGTACCATCTCCCCAAACTAATATTGTTACATTCTCTGCGGAGGAGTAGAAGGGAGGGGAAGATTTCTAGAAATATGTTTTGATAGGTCATGTTATTAGATTGATTGTTAAATTCAAGTCTATGGAAACCTATGTCAATAAGCTATGGGGCAAAATTTCAATTCCTAAAGTTTCATTAATCAAGTAAGGGGTGTTTCTTTTTCCTTTCCAGTCTGAAAAATAAATGAGAGATGTTTTAGAGGTAGGACCATTATTTTTTGGATCAAGACCCTTGAACCTGAAGCCATGGACAATAGATGCAGACATGGAGAAAATTCAAGATTATAGTTATCCAATGTGGGTACAGTTCTCTAATTTGCGTCTAAATTTATGGAGTCTTATTGGTATTAGTAAGGTTGCAAGTCTTATTGGCAATCCAATTACAACTGATAAGCTCACATCTACAAGGTAGAGATCAACTTATGCTAGAGTTTTGTTGGAAGTTAAACTACCTCTAAAAGAGCCTTTACCTGACCAACTTATTATACAAGGACCTGATGGCAAGAGTTATAATTAGAAAGTATTATATGAGCTGAAACCAAAATGGTGTACTTTATGCAATGATTAGACATGTGACTGAACAATGTAGAAGGCATCTTATAAAGAAGAAATGAGTTCCTG
Organism: Asparagus kiusianus; assembly: GCA_022839385.1. Classification (NCBI taxonomy): domain Eukaryota; kingdom Viridiplantae; phylum Streptophyta; class Magnoliopsida; order Asparagales; family Asparagaceae; genus Asparagus; species Asparagus kiusianus. Next base: position 439,727 of record BQKN01066415.1, read on the forward strand.
TCAACAGGCAACCTAAAAAGATGCACATGCTCCTACAAAACGTACACAACAAGAGACTGTAGAGAAGGATGTCAATCAAAGAAATTTTGGGTTTGCTAATACTCATCAATTTTCATCTCCAACTGTGAATGCAGCTGGTTTTACAAGTGTTAATAGAGCTAGTGCAGTAAGGAAAACAGATGCAAGAGCTATTATAAATGAATTAAGGACTTCATATATACAAGCATCTCATTTCTCTCCGTTGGATCATCAGGTATATGACTTAGACCCCTTTAGTATTGATAGTGGTGGGTTATCTCAATAATGCATATACTCATCTGGAATATTAGAGGATTTAATAAATTCTCTAAACATATGATTGTAAAGCAATTTATACATGATTACAAACTTCCTTTTTTAGCTCTTTTAGAAACAAAAGTAGCTAGTAGTAAGATGCAGCTCATAGCTAAGAAATGGTAAAGGACTGGGAATGGATCTCTAATATTCAAGAAGCAAATAAAGGAAGAATCTGGATACTCTGGAATAGTGAACTTCTCACAGTTCAAAGCATTAAATCTTCAGATCAATATATGACATGTTCAATAGAATCAAAGGATGACATACTTTCATGCTTAATTACTATAGTTTATGCACTTAATGACATGGAAGGCATGAGAGCTCTCTAGCAGGATCTACTAGCATTTAAACAAAATGTTAATTGTCCCTAAATTGTAGGAGGAGATTTCAATACAATTATCAGTAATGAGGAGAAACTAGGTGGTGCACTAGTATCAACTTCAGATACTGCAGATTTCTAGAAATTTATCACCTCAAGTCAGCTATTGCATCTCAAATCAACTAGGTGCTATTTCACTTGGTGCAATAAAACAAGAGGCTAATACAAGAGTTTGGAGCAGAATAGATAGAATTTTGGTAAATGAAGAATGAATACATCAATATACATCTAGTCAAGTAGAATTTCTTGACCAAACTATTCTGATCACTCTCCAACTTTTCTAACAATAGGAGATGAGGATTTTTGAAAAGGCCATTCAAGTTTTTTAGTATGTGGACAAAGCACGCTGATTTTATCACAGTAGTTAAATCAGTGTGGGGATAGGACATCAGAGGCTACAATATGTATAAATTTCACACAAAGATCAAAAATCTTAAACCTGTCCTAAAAGATTTGAATAAGAAGCACTTCATGAATATAAGTGAGAAAGTGTTAAGTGTGCAAAAGGGGAACTAGCTGACATTTAGAAGTAGCTGCGTACTGATCTATTCAATGCAAACACTGATATCTAAAGAGAAAGAGTGCATAAGCAAGCACATCAATCTGTTAAATTGTGAGATTTCCTTTTATAGGCAGAAGGCCAAAATCAATTAGGGATTAAATGGAGATAAATGTACTCATTTCTTTCACTCAATTATGAAAGCTAAAAGACATCATAACAGAGTGCTATTCTTATATTCTAAGAGTGGTTCTAGGATCACTGACATGTCTGGTATTATAGCTGAATTCATTGATTATTATAAGAAGCTTTTGGGTGCTGCAACCTCTACTACAAATCCTGACCTAGATGTGAGTTCAAATGAACTTATACTCTCTCCTAAACAAAGTAACTCTATGAGATCAAACAAGCTATCTTCTCAATGTTAGATGAAAAAGCTCCTGGACCAGATGGCTACAATGCATCTTTCTTTAAGGCTGCTTGGAATGTCATTAGTGAAGATCTCTACCTAGCTATTAAGGAATTCTTTTGATCTGAAAAGCTACTTGGTACGTTCAATACTACATCTATTACTTTGGTACCAAAAGCTTTCAATCCTAAATCAGCTTTAGATTTTCGACCAATATCATGTTGTAATTGTGTTTATAAAATAATTATAAAAATTATTGCAACTAGAATTCAAAAGGTTATGAATACTAGATGAGTGATGCATAAAGTGCTTTTGTTAAGGGTAGGCTTATCTCAAATAACATCTTATTAGCCCATGAGCTCATCATACATTATGGTATGAGACATATTTCCCCAAGAGCTATTCCTAATATTAATTTGAGGAAAGCCTTTGACACCATAAACTGGACTTTTCTTAAATCCATGTTAGTAGGAATGGCTTTTCCTAGCAAAATGATTATGTGGATTATGGAGTGTATTACCACCCCCAAAATATTCCTTATCACTTAATGGATCTCTACATGAATATTTTCAAGGAGCTAGGGGCCTAAGGCAAGAAGATCCCCTTTTCCCTTACCTTTTTGTGATTGGAATGGAGTATTTATCAAGGAAGCTAAGCACACCCAAGAATGACAGATTATACAAATTTCACCCAAAATGTTCCAGCATGAAAATCACACACTTGGTCTTTGTTGATGACTTGCTTCTGTTTGGTAGAGCTGACATGAATTCAATAGCAAAATTATATAACTGCCTTTGTGAGTTCAGTCAAGTGTCAGGTTTGGAAGCTAATCCTAATAAACGTTCTATTTACATGAGTGACATTGATGATAGCTTAAATAATTACATATGCACATATCTGAACTTTTCAAGTGTTTTGCCAGTATGTTATTTAGGAATGCCATTAATCTCAAAGATATTATCATGCTTAGACTATACCCCACTGATCAGCAAAATTTCTGATCAATTCCAGAACTAGCAAAAGAAGAAAAATATGTCATATGCTGGGAGATTATAACTGATGAAATCAGTTATACTTGGTGTTTAGATTTTTGGACTAGTAACTATATATTGCTAATCAAAGTCCTAGAGAAAACTAATAGCATGTGCTCTGATTTTCTTTGTGGTCATAAAATTCCTCTTGTTTCCTGGTCTACTATCTGTCAAGGTAAAAAGCAAGGGGTTTGGGGATATTTTCAGCTAAAAACTGGAACTATGCACTTGCAATCAATCTCCTATGGATGATACACCTAAAAAAGATCTACTTTGGATTAAATGGATTCATGGCAACTATCTACAACATTCAAGCATCTGGCAAGTTCAAGTAAAAGTGAATGACTCTTGGATGTGGAAACAACTACTCAGAGTTAGGGATGTTGTGATAGGAAAACTCGGTAGTGTTGACAACCTACAAACTGTCATCAACAAATGCTATATTGATGGTAAAATC
>BQKN01066416.1:2511-14175 GCA_022839385.1 Asparagus kiusianus
GGGGGGGGGTTGGGGGGGGATATTGAAAGTTTTAATTTACACGAGATCAATATTATTTTTTCTTTCACATGTTATGAGAATTAAATTTCTATAGCATTTTTACCTTTCTTTTAGTATGGTGATTATAACCGGAAACAATTCATTTTGGTCCTAGATACACAAAATTCCCTTTAAAAGCATAGTTCAAAATTGAGTATGGACCGAAAAGAACACAACCCTTGTCCAAGTTTCAGAAAGTAGATCTGAAGTGTAAGCAATATGACCAAGAAGTGTGTGTATGACTAGTGTTTTAAATTAGAACATGTATTTCAAATTGAGTCCACATTTTAACACATCTATACATATATTCAAGGTGTGTCCAAGAATGTATTGGTGTCCGCTACGGGTTATTTGTAGGTTACACACATGGCTTCATGGTAGCTGTATCTGTTGTGCGCCGCGGAAGCCCCAAATAGACAAATCGAAAGCACACACAAGAACAATAGTAGACCACAATGCACACAAGCCAAGCAATCACAGCAAGAACACAAGATATACGTGGTTCGGCAATATGCCTACGTCCACGGGGCAAGGAGGGGGAAGCTTTACTATTCAAATCAAAGGGGAATACAAATTAGAGTTACAAATCTTACCCAAAATCCTAGAATAAGACCAATAGATCTCTCCAATAGACTCCAACAAGAGAAGCCCTCAAATCCCCTTTGCTTCAGCTCAAAATCGCCCAAAACTTAACCCTAGAAACGAGTTTAGGGTATTTATACAACTCACAAACGAAACGGGTCTGGAAACAGAACCCAACTGAAACCCGCTTCGGCGGTCGACCGGCCCGGTCGACCGACCTCCTTCCAGCAGAATCCCAAAAGTCCAGAGAGTTTGTCGGTCGACCGCACCGGTCGACCGACCACAGAACAGAAACATCTGCGGTCGACCGGCCCGGTCGACCGACACCAAATCTGCCGCTCAGTAAGCCTTGTGCACGAATGCGGTCGACCGGACCGGTCGACCACCACCCGCTCAGTCTGAAACCTGAGCCTGAACACTGAATCTGTCGTCCTCTGCTGCTGATTCTACAGTATCAACACGCAACGTAGCACGTACCGATGGGTGAGAGAGGGTCGTGATAGAAAAAGCCCTTCCCTCTTGTGCGTATGGATCAGCTAGTAACAAGAATAATCTCACACACATGAAAAGTAACCAATCTCAATAAACTACAGAACACTTTCCTCAAAAATAACTATCAGAAAGCGACACAAACATCAAATCTTGGGAAAAAAAATTCTCCGCTACCCAATGGATAAAATACAAACTCTTCTCAAATCCCTTACCCAAGGATTTGAGGAACCATCTAAAGCAAGACAATGAATGGTTTCCTTGAAGCAACGGTCCATCAATCCCAGTCACTTTTCAATCTCTTCCAAGAAAACCAGACATAGAATACAGCAAAGCGCTACGACGATCTAATTTGTCCTGCATCAAAGGATCCAAAAGTGTGAATGGTTTCGGTTGCAAACCCCGTATGAAGCTGACTGATTCCTGCTCAATTATAAAATATGTCATTGCAGAAAATTTTGCAAGGAAGAGCCTATTAGTCTTCTTTTGCAGGTCAGAGCGTAGCACTTCTCACCCACACAATTTGAGTACTCTACAAGATAACAGCAGAAACTTTAATTATTGCCACCTATCAGCTTACATATACTTAAAACAAAAATTTCCATACTTGAATAGTTAATATGCTGATGGAGCGTGCGCATTTTAATATATCTTCTAGAACACACCATGTGACATATCATTTTTTACATTAGTTATTTCTCAGTATTTTTCGAACTATTGATGTTGCATTAGTGATCTCCTGGTCAGATGTGAGGGTTAAATCAGCCAGCAAGGATTATGAAGCACAAATGGTACATTGCACTTGAAACATAAAGAAGGTAAACTATGAATCAAGTGGAGACAGTACAACAGCTAAGCCTTTGAAGTTTATCATTTAATTTCCAAGCTCCAACATAGTCTTGTTGACGTAGATCAGACATAAGAAATTAACTTCATGATCAAATTATAAGCGCAGTAAGTCCTAAGCTTTTTGCTTATTCTTTAACTTAAAGCATTTAGGAGAAGACGTCATCTCACTGAGAAGGAGAAACACAAGCCATGAACTCCTCATCCACCTCTAGAGAAGCCATGGACTCTGGTAACAGACACACCTCGATATCCACACTCCCTCCACCCTCCTGCCCAGGATACGATGTCACTTTACCACCAAACTTATCTGCAATGCCACTCCTCAATGCCACCGCCTTCCCCCATCCAAAATCACATCCATACATGTCAAACCTTGGTGAGCTCCCAATCATCACAGATGAATTCGTAAGTCCACCCAACCGATACACAACAGGCTTCTCGTGATACTTCCTAACAAATTCCCTAATTGCAGTATCAGTGTGCAACGTCACACTCTGATGCACAAGCGAAGCTGCCCATCCGAGCCCATGGGCCATCAGTTCACCAACCGTTGCACTTGCAACCGCTGCAGACATTGAATTCCCAAAGTAATCGGGCGATAATTGTGGTTGCAGTCGTGCACGGTATTGAATCGAAAGTAAGCAACTAGTCTTCTGATCAGGAGGTAGACAACGTGCACGCGTGACAGATCGCCATATCAGGGCAGACAAGGCTTGGAAAGAGGATATTACATCGGTATTACACTCCTTGTTGGCCTTTGCTTTTAACTGAGCAATGGATTGTGAAGAGAAATGAAAGATCTTTTCTCTTAGAGGAGGTGGGTTGGGCCTCTCAATGTATTCCTCCGGATCTGAGAATGGTAGCTTTATAGGAGGGTTTTCTTCCTCAATGAACCAACGGTCATGAACGGGAGGCCTAGAGATGGTGAAGTCACCTTCTTTTGTTGAGCGGGCAATCTCAGCCCAGGCATTAAAGAAGTGCCAATAAGAGGTACCGTCCCCAACAACGTGATTGAAACAACAAGCAAGAAAGATGCCATCGGAGAGTTTTGTAAGCTGAATGGCGAGAAGTGGGAGAGTGTGGCCATCGTGGTTGATGGCTCCATTAAAAGGAAAGAAAGATTGAACGAACGACGGAATATCGTCTGATGGAGCAAGAACATCAGAAATTGTGACATCAGGGGCTATGGCATAGATGAACTCCGCCCCTTGGCTCTTGCAGTCGATTGAGACTTGTAGACCGCTGATTTTACCGTTATTGTCTAAAACCCGTTCAGTTTTGAGGCGACCAGCGAGAGGGTAGAAGTGGCAGAGGGCGACGGACAGAGAGGACATAAGGCGATCGATGATACTCTCGATGGAGAACGCAGAGGGGAGGTTTGAGAAGAGGAGCCCTTTCTGAATGTAGTTTAAAGAGAGCAGGGGAAGGTCCCAATGTGTGAGATGGCAGATATTGACAGCAGGGTTTGGGCATGATGAGGGTTTAACTAAGCATTTGGAGACTTGAACGATCATGGGAGGAGGAGATGTAGCCATTATTCGGATTTGAAAAATTTGAACCCCTCAATAGGCCACTCAAATCATAATAAGATCTCCCTCTTGCAATTTTTCTTTCTTTGCCTCCTCCACTTCTGCATCAATAACATTTTGTTCTTTATATAAACAAGTTGGACAAATTTTCAAAACAATCCCTTTTGTAACTTTATTCCCAAAAACAACCAATTTCTCTCTTATTTGTAAAAACCGACCTGGTTTCAGCCTCAGCGCTGAAACCAGATCGTTTTTTACAAAAAAAAAGTTCCGAAACTTCACGGGAGTTGAACTCCCGTGAAGTTTCACAGTTCAAAAAATTTGTTTTTGAACTAAGAAACTTCACGGGAGTTCAACTCCCGTGAAGTTTAGCAGCTTAATTAAAAACTGCTAAACTTCACGGGAGTTCAACCCCCGTGAAGTTTCGGAACTTTTTTTGTAAAAACCGACCTAGTTTCAGCGCTGCGGCTGAAACCAGTTCGGTTTTTACAAATAAAAATTAAAGGGGTCGTTTTTTGGGACTAAAATTGCAAAAAGGATTGTTTTGAAAATTTGTCCTAAACAAGTTGCTAATTACTAACTGTTGTTTTCCTATGATATTGAGGTGCAAAAATGTGATAAACATGACAGTGACATAATCGTTAGTTTCAAATATCAGGGTCAAAGTTGGTGGCTAGTTACTTCTCCTTCGTTACATCATCTATAACTATGTGCCATCTTCTTTGCAACTTCCTTCAAAAGTTTGGACCCACCTGATAGTCCGTAGAAAAGCTTTTCTAACACTTGAAAGACTTATCATGCGGAAAGCAGATTGTTCAGTATCACTGGTGATCAGGTATCCCTGAGACCAGTATAATTTCCCCAATTAAGGACAGAACAGTTTATCATCTAGTACTCCAACTAATTTTAATGTTAGATTCTACGTTACTAAATGAGGGCAGACTGCAGAGTATGAGCATTCAGGAATATTCTGGAATAAGCAAAAAAAAAAAAAAAATCACAAATAAACCTGTAAATTCACAGTTCAATGGAGGAAGCAAAGGATGGGATATGAGTTAAGTATATTGAGAAACTTTGAGCTAGTTTGAGATGACCTTGTAGATGAGCATAAACGAATATTGTGACCAGGAAAAAATCAAACAGCCCAAACATTAGTATAGGGAAACGGGAATAAGTGGAGGACACAAAGGATTAATGAATTACTTTCCTACAGGAAAGGAATATACGAATTGTCAGAGTGAAACCTGAGCATGTAAGAAATTAACCAATGAGTCACACATTCAGCTTGAGCTTTAGATTGAAGTGGTTGTCTCACATACATAAATACTATTGCAGCTCTATTACACAAACAAAAAAATTGTACATAAAGTCAAGACAGTATGAACTATTTAAAATATTTGAGACAGCATTATTTCAGATAGAACATGTCTTCAAGAGTAAATCTAATCTTTTTGCAGAATCAACATTTAATGAGAAGAGAAAGTTGTTACTTCGTAGAGATTTATTTCCATCAGAATGAGATTATACACATCCTTTCTCTTAACCTCAGTAGGAGGCTTTAAGATTAACATGAGAGGTTCAATTTAGGTGGCAAGGGTGTTTGCTAGGTATTCCTTTGAAGTGATCTGTCAATCCAATGCCATGCCATTTCCAGTAACAAGTGAGAAAAGGTGAATTAGGCTCTACGCTACCACATTGGTGCATCACCAATGAATCGTTTTTTGAGAGAAAGATCAACAATGAATCTTTTGTAAATAAGTGAAACTAGCTCCATTCTCTCCAATGCATCAAATATGAAGTTCACTCCAGTCCAGTCCAGTTATATCAATACAAGATGTTGATGACTGTTATTGAATGGCCCAGTCCAGTAAGATCAATATCGGGCGTAGAATGAATAAAGATTTGGAAGGAAAGCCAATCGAGTCATGTATTATGATATGTATAAACAGTAAACACTATCCTATATGACACCCCCGGTAACTACTAAACTCAACATATTTCCTTTATCTGCTATCTAGTGTGGAATTTTTGAATCCAATGTAACCCTTAGAAGAGTGGATAATTACATATGCAGCAGAGTAGAACTGCTAAGAACTTAGAGAGAAATTCGAGAAAATATGAAGGAATTAGTTCTGAGAATTCCAAGGGAAGAAAATTTATAGGCCTAATTGGTGTTTTAGTAAAGGGAGTTTTCAATATGAAAAGTATAGCGGGTTATGAATTTTGATTTAAGAATAAAATGAGAGATATGATTCTGAATTATGCAATAACAGATGCCCTTAATTTTTTTACCAACCAATGCTTGAATAAGAGAAATGAACAATTGAATCTTTTAAATATAAATCAAACTATAGGTATGTGCATTTGTAAGAAATTAGAGGTTGGTCAAAGTGAGAGAGAATCGACTGAGATGGTTCTCACATGTACAACAGAGGCCAATAAGCATGTAGCTTAGAAGAAGTAAAAGATGGCAACAAGGACTGTACTAGGCTTTACATAAATGGATGAAGGAAATTATACATAGCATAATGATTGTTAGTTAACCAGCAAGATGTTCCTTTACAAATAAAAAGAAAGAAAAGCGTTGCGTAGCCTACCTAAAAAGTTTGAGATGAAAATCATAACTGTTGTCTATACTGCAAGGATTCTTCAATAACATAGATGAGCCCATATCCGTTATCCAATTACTCAGACGTTTGACATAGCCAGATACCACCTATATCAAAGATGCAAAAAGATGTAGCAGAGATAAGTACATCTAATGCATAATTTCAAACTACAAATTTTTGTAAATGCATATATATCACTTGTATACTTCCTCAATGAAGAATTATTGACAATTGTGGGACTCAAAAAATTTTATACGATTTGATTATATTGTGTTTTGTTACCCCTTGCATCTTAGAAGTTCATGTTATATTGAAACTATAATAACTCACAAGCACTCAGTTTCATCAACGATGTACCAATTTACTAGACTTGCAAGAGTCTTATACCTATATACCTGTATCATTTTGAGTCCACATCTTATATCTGTACTAGTGCAGTAGTGCAACATATTATGTTGTGTTGTCATATCCTTGCTCCACGTGAAATTTAGACTATAGTGGGACAAATTTGCATTAATTCAAATGTAAATCACACTTGTGTCTCAAGTTGCATAGCAGACAATACTGGCCAAAAAAACAACCCAGCTAGCCAATCTAATAAAAGTAGAAACTTCTACTCCAGACTGTTTCCTAGAGTTTGCAAATTTCAGATTACATGATCTGTAATCTTTTGGTCGATTGAGACAGTAAGAACGGCGGCTGAGCACCCATAGTTTGCTGTAAACACATCAGTCATCTGTCATGCTACCCTGATACTGCTAACTTGTATCGCTAATAACCAAACAGTACCTATTGTATCACTTGTAAAAAATTTAACATGATTTCAGCTCGCAATCTAAACAGGAGTATTCAGATAATTTCAACTGTAACTTTCAACAAAAACAACAATTAATTGCTGTGTGCAATAAATATTTAGTGGAGGTCTTTGTATCCTGTCACGTACTTAATCAACATGGAGCTCCTTTTAGTAAAAGTTTATCCATAAAGCTTTCGCTTTAGCAAGTTCAGACTTGCTGAGTGATAACATTGACTTTCTTATTTCTGATAATCAATCTAATAGTGAGGGTTCTTTCTTTGATCAGTTGGAACAGCTGCGAAGTAAATAGAGATGGTCAAACAGTTGCAGAAAGACCTACTAGCAACAGTTTGAACCTTGCTAGTAGGATTACCAGTACTTGTGTTAAGTACCTTAATCCACATAATTGAAACCTGGTTTTGAAACTAGAGGAACTCAGCAAGAGTTCCCACATCAAAATTGAGTCCGCTAACCCCATTTTCAGAGTGACGTGAGGGTTGGAGACATGCAACCTACACTCCTGATATCTTTGTCGAGGACTATCATCAGATTCAAGCAAGGTATGGCTACAATTCCAACATTGTCAGAGTTGAACTATATTAGAACAAAAAATTACAACCCTCAACTCCCACCACAACTTTGGAGTTTTGGTGTGTAGTAGAAACCTTTGACATGGTATCCAAGAAACCCAGGTTCAATTCCCACTAGCCACGTATTTAAAGTGGAATTTTTGGGGGACAAAATAGATAGTGTTGTGTGAGTCAAGGTTTCGGGCCATAAAAAGGGTGCCCAACCTGCGGGGGCATATGTAACCACAGCTTCGAATTTTTGCTATTAGTGGCCAGAACCTTTGACAAACTAGATTAGAAGTTTTATTATGATGTTTTGGTTAATATATTTTTTCATCTAGTCAGAAAAAAATGGTTGAATATATTCAGTTGAGTTGGATAAGTTTACTTGGTTAATATATTTTTCCATCTAGTCAGAAAAAAAATGGTTGAATATATTCAGTTGAGTCGGATAAGTTGCTCAGCATACAACTTATACCTTTGTTTGAAGTTGCTAGCTAAAGTTAGGAGCCAAGTAAGAGAGGTGCAACAGATGAAGAGAACTAGCTGCGAGCAAATTGGAACGGAGCTTGATTGACTGGAGCGGAAGATCACTGGTTTCAGAGCTTGAAGGGTAAAAACTTGTAGTGTTTTTCACCTTTTATTTTCATAAATAAGGTAAATGAATAATGATAATTAATGAACATAAATTAGAAAATAATTTAATCTGGACTATCCAAGCTTCGTGTACGTTGATATGCCGGTCAAAGGTTTACAGAGAATCTAAGGACTTCGAATATAGGGAATTAGTATAGAGATTGAGGGATACAACTTTCAGTTCTAGAAACAAAATGAGACTAGATCGTGAAAGAGAAGAGACAATAATTGCTATAGACAAAATTCATCCAATACTGTATTCCTGAAATTACGTAAAAATTATTTGAGCTATGTTAGGCTCATAAGAGATAACTACTGAGAGTAATATTTGCCAGGACAAGAATTAGACTTCAATAGATTATCACGGGCAGACCAGCTTTGAAGGAACTTCACTATGGAGGGGGTTTCCTATCATAGCCAAATCTAAACGGCTGCAATAAGTTGCTCGCTCATGTACAAAGAAAATTTGGACTTTTGCTGGTCCACTAGGAGGTTGTGAGTCCCACTTTTGCACTCCCTGAGTAGGTCAAACTAATCAGTATTGCTCCCCATGTTGATGTGAGATAAGGGTATTGACCCCAACAAGTGAAAATCCCAAAGAATCTCTAAAATAATAGCCTCGGTAGAGCAATTGCAACCCATTGAAGACCAAAGTCAGGTTCCATGTATGGCAAAATACAAAACAAATCCTCTATTACAAACTTTCAGGGTTCATCTATGTTGGGACAAACCCGGGACCTAATAGAGCAAGGTCCCAGCGAATAGTAGAGCAGAAGTATTAAAATAAACACACGGATTTATGTGGAAAAACCTCCTAAATAAATTTGGAAAAAAAACCACGAGCAAGGATAGAAAAATTCACTATGAGGAAAAATTTTGGAGTTACAATCTCTCTTTACAAGGTGTAACTCTCTATTTTTCTCTCACTCTTCTATATGTGGAGTTGTTATTTTTGGGATGATCTCAACTTAAGGCTAGGAGGGCTATATATAGGTAATTTTGTGGTAGGTATGTACAGTTGCTACAATGTTGCTACGGTAACAGTTGGTGGCTCTGTGGTTGGTATTTACTGTAGCGGGTAGGTGGTTACTGTGCTTTCTAACAATCTCCTACTTGAAGATTAAATTGAAAATTATTCATATCTTCACATTATTTTTTCTATCTTGACATCTTCATGTTGCTCACGTCTTCGACAGACCACAAAATGATCGACACCACATAAATTTATCAGTGTTGACTGTTTTTGTTAAAAAATCTGATAGGTTTCTTTTGTGTGAATTTTTTGCATATCCACCGTTCCTTCTTCCACTTTTTCATGAACGAAGTGGTACTGAACTTGAATGTATTTTGTTTTTGAATGAAAAGCTGAATTTCTTGCTAAATGTAAGCACTCTGGCTGTCACAAAATAAAAAAATCTTCTTTTGTTCATGTTCGAGTTTCTTCAATATCATTCTCAACTATATTGCCTCTTTACTAGCTTGTGTAGCTACTGCATATTCTGCTTCTGTTATTGATGTAGTCACAATTGACTGTAGTTTTAAAACCCAGCTTACAGCTCCGCCAGCAAGTGCAAACATATAGCTTATGGTTGATTTGTTATTATCGTGATCATCTACATAATCAGAATTAACATATCTATTGACAATAAAATCTGATTCCACATAACATAATGCAATATTTGAGGTTCCATTAATATATCTTAAGACCCTCTTTACAACATTTCAATATTTTTATCAGGATTTATCATGTATCGATTAACCACTCCCACTGCTTGTGCAATGACTGGTTTTGTACAAATCATAGCGCGCATTAGACTTTCCACTACTGATGCATACAGTATTCGAGACATCTACATCATCTCTTCTTCAATGTTAAGACTCATAGTAGAGGATAACTTGAAATTAACAGGAAATAGGGTAAAATTTGACTTACAATCTTGTATGTTAAAGCACCGCAAGATTTTCTTTAAATAATTCTTCTGAGAAAGTCAAATCTTCCTATTAATTCTGTCTCGGTAAATTTGTATTCCTAGAATCTTGTTTGCAAATCCTAAATCCTTCATTTTAAATTTTCTGGTCAACTGTGCCTTTAATTCTTTGATACGATTTTTATTAGGGTCTGTAATCGACATGTTATCAACATATAACAATAAGATAACAAAATTATTTTTACTAAACCTCTTGAATTATGCACAATGGTCTGAATTAAATCTGTTGTATTCAGGGCTCATGATGAATGAATTAAATCTCTTGTACCAACATCTCGATACTTGTTTTAGACCGTACAGAGATTTGTTCAACTTACAAATCAAGTTCTCTTTTCCTTTTTCTTTGAAATCTTTTGGTTGGAGCATATAAATTTTTTCTTCAAGATCTCTATGAAAAAATGTTGTTTTCACATCTAGTTACTGTAGATGTAAGTCAAATATAGCGCTCATAGACAGGACTATTCGGACTGTTGTTAGTCGAACTACATGAGAAAATATTTTATTAAAGTCAATACATTCTTTCTGAGCATATCCTTTTATGTCAAATCTAGCACGATATCGCTCCATTTAATCATTTCTATTTCGCTTGATCTTGTATACCCATTTATTTCCAATAGCCTTCCTTCTTTGTGGTAGTGACACAAATACCCAAGTCTTACTTTTATGGAGAGCTTCAATTTCGTCTTGCATAGCTGTCATCCACAAAGATGCATTTGTGCTATTTATAACTTTATGGAAAGTTGATGGCTCTCCATGCTCTGTTAGAAGACAATATGCAACGTTACTCTCCGTAATATACTCCGAGTGCCAAGTCAGTGGTCTTCTCTCACGAGTTGACCTTCGAACTTCTGAAGCCCCTGATTCGATTGGTTCTTGTAGATCATGCTCTGATATTGTTTCAGAAGAATTTAGATTATTTTCTACCTTAACAGCTATAGTCTCTGAGTTCTTTCTTGAACAACTTTCTTTCTCTTCACTTTGTAGTTAGTTTTCTACAAAGATAATATCTCTGCTGACGATAACCTTACGGGCAGTGGGATCCCACAAGCGATACCCCTTTACTCCATCAACATGCCCCAAGAATATATATTTCCTAGATTTTAAATCTAGTTTTATAATTTGTTGGGCATTGTACATTACGTACACTTAACTTCTAAATATATGGAGGTTTGAATAATCAGCTGGTTTGTCAATCCACATCTTCGTCGGTGTTTTTAACTGTATTGCATTAATGGAGATCGATTCATCACATAGCAAACGGTTATTACCACTTCTGCCTAAAAGACTTTATCTAGATTTACAGCTACTAACATTGCTCTTGTTCTTTCCAACAAAGTTCTGTTCATCCGCTTCGCTACTCTATTTTGTTGAGGAGTATATGTAATACTGAATTATCTTTCGATGTCTTCTTGCTTGCAGAATGCAAAAAATTCACCGTATGTGTGTTCTCCTCTGTTTGTGGGAAATTTGATGTAGAAAGACAATGAAAGAAAATTTGACTTGTATTCTCTCAAAATCGATTACAATTTGTATTCCGATTACAAAAGAGAGGAGAATGAATTTGATTCTCCTCTTTGT
>BQKN01066416.1:24175-41438 GCA_022839385.1 Asparagus kiusianus
GGGGGCCAAATCGATGGGGGATGCTATAAAGTCAGCACATGCTGCGTCTCCTGAGAACAAAGGGGATACTATGCTTCAAGCTGCTCCTCCCTGTCCTGAAGTGACAACAGGTGGGCAGGGGTCTAGCACCCCCAGCTCAGTATCAAATATGCCTGAAGCGCCGTCCTCTGAAGCTATTGACCGTCCCATTCGCACTGATTATGCGAATTGTTTTACTTATCCGATTGCTCCACCCCCAAGCTCGAAAACTTTGAGGAAGCTTATCGAACAACTAGAGCATTGGATGCAAATAACTATTGACGTCGTCAGTCTCGGAGACGTGAGTTTCAAGGTCTTTGAACCCCCATCTGCTGGAATGTGTCGCTAAGATTAGGAACCAGGGGGACGTATTATGGACTGAGAATTGTCGTGAGGGCATCATCATTCTAGAATACGAACTGGAATTCCTTTCCATGCTACAACGCGACGACATAGAACCAGAAGTGGATCGGGCTCTCTCTGAGGCTAGGGCCTTAAAAGCGCAGCAGCAAGAGGTTCTTCAGAAGAGTTTATCTGAAGCAGAATCTCGTATTGCTCACTTGCGTAAAGAACATCTCCGGACACAAGAGGACGCGGGCAATCTTGCTGTGGGTCTCCGGGATAAAGCAGCAGAACTTGCTCGTGCTGGTGTCGAGTTACCTCAGATAAATGCTCAGCTAGCCGACGGTATGGAGATTTTCAAAGGGTTACTTGGCTACTGTGATGGGCTCTTCAAAGGTTATTGCGATGAGATTGTTGCTGCTGATAAGATCAGGCGAGAGCTTGCAGCAGCATCACCAAATGATGAGGAACTCAAGAGCAAGGTAACAGAAGAAGTCAAGAAGGCTCGCGAGGAGAAGATATCAGCTTTAAAGTCTAAACTCAAGTCTTTTAAGCTGATGAGTCCCAACGCTTAGGGTTTGATCTTCTTTTTACTAGGGAATTTTTTTTTTGTATCATTTTCATTTCAACCGTCTTCACTTTGTATTCAAATTCGCGATATTGAATGAAAATGATATCATTTTGCTTTTCATCATCTCTTTTGTTAAAATCAAAATCAGGACAATGAAAAGTAATACAATTGCCATAAGTGTAATATTAACTTGGCGTGAAATCGAAATTCTCTTTATTACTATTTGGAATAATTCCAGAAAATTTCGATCGTCAGAGGTGTAGTGTTAACATGACGAAGTACAAATAAAGTTACACTATAAATAGGTAACCCCCAGCCTGATTTAGCTGGGGTTTAGGGGGCTACATGATTTACGGGAAATATTTCTTTAGGAATTTCCCATTAATTGGCATCATGAGCCTGTCTCCTTTTTGATTGATAAGGCGATAAGCTCCACCCGAATAGACTGAATCTATTACGAACGACCCTTCCCATTTAGGATTGAACTTCCCTTTGGTTTTGTGTGTCATCACCATGGGTCGTCTGTTGGCCAAAACCAAATCGTCTTTCTTGAAAATCTGTTCCTTAACCTTTTTGTTGTAGGCTTTGGAAATGCGAGCTTGATATAACTCAATCTGTTGCTGAGCTTGAAGTCGTTTGTCATCTAAGACTTCAAGTTCCTGAAGACGTCGTTGAAGTTTCTCTTCTTCTGTTAGTCCAGTTGTAATCGCGACTCTCAGAGAAGGGATTTGAATTTCAAGTGGTAGTACAGCTTCGTAACCATATACCAACGAGAATGGCGTAGCCCTCGTAGGGGTCCTCACCGTTGTGCGGTAGGCCCATAAGCATTCGCCGAGTCTCTCGTCCTAATCACGTCTGCTTTTGGAAACAAACTTTTTGAGAAGTTTCACGATAGTCTTGTTAAAAGCTTCTGCAAGTCCATTCACTGGCGGATAATACGCCATAGATGCGACACTTTGGATTCTGAATTTGTCACAAAACCTCTGAAACCCAAAGCTAACAAATTGTGTCCTGTTGTTGTGAACTATTCGTCGTGGTACTCCAAAACGGTAGACGACGTGATGCTTGATGAACTTAATTACATTTGAAGTCTTGACTTCTTTTAACGGGATTGCCTCCGCCCATTTGGAGAAATAATCGGTCACAGCTAGAATGAACCGGTGTTCCTTGGACGTCGGAGGGGAAATCGGTCTTACAATATCCATACCTCACATTTCGAAAGGCCAGGATGCCAACGTGGGGTGTAGATTCCCAGGTGCTTGGTGGATAAAATCCCCATGAACTTGACATGCGTGACAACGTTTAGCGTAGTCAACCGCGTCTGAAAACATTTTCGGCCAATAATAGCCGATTCGTCGGAGGCGATCTCCTAATTTAGCTCCGGGTTGATGAGCCCCACACAATCCGTCATGAGCCTCTTTGAGGGCCTTCTTCGCTTCATTTCGAGAAAGGCATCTAAGTAAGACTCCATCGTGTGATTTGCGATACAGGACTTGAGAAACTGCATCGTAATAGAATCGGAGGGCCTTTCGTTTAATAGAGGCCGCTTCCTTAGGGTCATCGGGCAGAATTCCATATAGGGCATAGTCGATGTAGGGGAACCGCCAATCCCTATATTCGAACTCCATAAATGCCGTACAGACTTCTCCTGACGTCGTCTCGTCTGGGTCTTTCTCCATGGGGATCTTGGAAAAGCATAGTCTCCGTCCCGTGACTGGAACCGTTGTTTCAACTTCCGGTGGCAATGCTAAAGAAGTTGCCAAGGAGGCTAAAGCATCTGCATACGCATTTTGAGCTCGTGGTACATATTCGATAAAGAATCCTTCGAACTTTTGAGCTTGCTCTAGCACTGCGAAGTAGTATGGGATCAAATCCTCATGACGTACCTCGTATTCTCCTCGGACTTGATTAACGATTAGCTGAGAGTCACCGTAAGCTTCGAGGTGCTGAACATTAAGTTCTTCGGCAAATTGCATTCCTAATAGCAGAGCATTATACTCAGCTACGTTGTTGGTGCAAGGTTCAATTAGGGAGAATCCCCTTGGGATTACGTGACCGTTCGGAGAGACTAATACTACTCCTACTCCCGCGGTGATTGCTCCGTGAGGGTTTGCTCTAGACGTGCCATCGAAGAATAACTTCCACACTTGCGTAGCTTCCCGGATGACGCAAGCTTCAGCGACTTCGTCAGGTAATTCTTCATACAACTTAGACGTTCCCGATACTGGGTGATCGGCTAAGAAGTCTGCCAGTGCTTGACCCTTGACCGCCTTTTGAGGCATGAACTGCATGTCGTACTGTGACAAGAGAATGGCCCACTTTGCGAGTCGGCAATTCAGAGATGATGGTTTCGTCATCAGAACTCTCAAGGGATTCACCTTAGAGATGACCTGAATGGTTTGTCCAACTAGGTAATGTCGCATCTTTTGAATTACGAATACCAAGGCGAGACATTCTTTTTCGACCGGATTGTACCGGTGTTCGGCTCCCATCATAGTCCTGCTCAGGTAATAGATGGCTTGCTCTTGACCTTGATCGTTGTTCTGGGCTAACAATGCTCCAAGAGAATGGTCTATGGCCCTCACATATAACAGGAATGGTTTTCCTGATATCGGGGCCACGAGAACTGGCGGTTGAGTGAGATATCTCTTAATCTCCTCGAATGCTCTTTGACACTCAGCATCCCAAACAAAGGATATTCCTTTCTTCATGAGCTTAGAGAAAGGTTGGAAGCGCCCAGAAAGATTTGATATGAATCTTCGAATGTAGGCTAGTCTACCTTGAAAACCTCTGAGCTCTTCAAGATTTTTCGGAGGTGGCATGTCTTGGATGGCACGTACTTTCTCTGGGTCAAGAGAGATTCCTTTGGACGTGACAATAAATCCCAGGAATTTTTCACTTGATACTCTAAGAAATGATTTTGTAGGGTTCATCTTCAGCTGATGTGTCCGCATGATTTCGAACATTGTCCTCAAGTCTGCAAGATGATCATCCTTACATTGACTTTTTACCGCTATATCATCAACGTAGCACTCGATCTTCTTACGCAGATGTTCGTGAAAGATTGTGTTCATTGCACGTTGATAAGTTGCACCTGTATTTTTCAGGCCGAAGGGCTGTGTAGTAATACACCCCTAACGGTGTTCTGAATGCGGTATGCTTCTCGTCGTCTAGGTGCATCTTGATCTGATTGTACCCGGAGAATCCGTCCATGAAAGACATTCTTTCATATCTGCAGGTGTTATCGATCATAACATCCGTGATAGGAAGCGGGAATTCGTCTTTCGGACAAGCCGCGTTAAGATCGCGGAAGTCTATGCATATCCGGAACTTACCGTTCTTTTTGGGAACTGGAACAATGTTGGCCACCTAGTCAAGGTGTTGTTCTTTCCTAACAAAACCCGAGTCTATAAGCTTTTTCACTTCAGACTCGATTGATTCCATGATCTCTGGACGAAACCTGCGTTGTTGTTGTTTAACGGGTTTTGCATCCGGATCAATGTTGAGACGGTGCATGGCAACCTTCGGGTCAAGGCCAGGCATATCTTCATAATTCCAAGCGAATACATCTATATATTCTCGGATGAGAGATATAAGGTCTTCTTTTTCGGATGATGATAGGTCTTCGGCTATAAAGATAGGTTTCGGATCAGACTCGTCTCCCATGTTGACCTGGATTACCTTATCTTCAGTGGGTGGTTCGCGTTGTTCGAAACGCATATCCCACAAGATGTTAAGACGTTTGATCCATGGATCGTCGGTTGATTCGACTAACTCTTCATCACCCCCTGCATCTTCATCGGGGCGACTAGTTGAAGCCATGTTCACAGTCAAACTTTTAAAGAAGGGTCCGACACTGACATCGGATTCCCAGGAAGATGTTCCAGATGAATGATCCTGACGCAGATAATTACTGATATCATTTTCTGAGGCAGGGGGAGTTGTGACATAGCCTAAGCCCCTTCCAGTTTTTTGATAATAATCCGGAGGCTTTCCTACAGGGGTTAGAGACATCCGGATTGGGGTTCGCCTACCTTTCCCGAAGTTCAGACCCTGTTTCTCATTAAAGTTATACCCCATTCGTTTCATTAAGTGTATAGAATTGGGTTCATGGTAATAGAATTGGGGACTTCCGTCGCCTTCCTCTGAACTTCCTCGTTTGAGTTGTTCGGGTTTGACTTTACCAAAACAGATCGGCTTCTGCCCTTTCCTTTTGGATGGGACTTTGAAGAAAGCCTTCTGTACATCTTCTGCTTCTTCATCCGAAGCGAAGAATGACTTGATAGGCAATGTAAGTGATGCCTTTGTGCGCAGTGTGTGCCATGGGTTGGTACCTGCATTAGAATTATTCTCTACTGGTTTATTTCTAGAGGACGCATCAGGCAAGTACGCTAAAAGAAAATCTTCATTAATGCACCATTCACCCTCGCTCGGTACATTATTATTACCCTCATCTTGACCCATTACATCTAAGTTCAGTTCCCACGGACAATCTTCTTCTGGATCTGGTTCAATGTCGGCTTCATTGCCACTGTCCACAACTTCTTTCTCCTGGGATTCCAGGTAGAAAACCGAGTCTGTGTGAAAGTTTTCAACCCCTCGGAAGGGATACTTTTCTGCAATTAGAGTTCGGACTTCTCCTTCATCATTGGCATATTTCATGACCTGATGCAGGGTAAACGGGACAATGCGGTTTGCATGTATCCAGGGCCTTCCTAATAACAGATTGTAGGAAGTGTCCGCGTCTATGATGTAGCATGTCACCTGGGACTTGAGGTCTCCAATTTGACATCTGAGTTTTATCTTCCCTGGGGGTCGAGTGCTGTTTGCATTGAACCCGAAGATGGTGGTCTGGGTAGTGTGTAACATGTGCATAGGGATCTCTAAGACCTGCATGACCCTATAAGGCATGATGCTGAGTGCGGAGCCCGGGTCAACCTGGACACGACTGATTTCGGAAGATCCGATATACCCCGTGTAATACAAAGGTCTGTCATGTTTGTGTTTAACCTGCATATCGTCTTGAGTGAACGATATACAAGGTAAACTTCTTGCAGCTTGCAGACATTGCCGACAAGTTTGATCTTCAGAAACTTCGGGAATTGGAGCAACTTGTGTGATGAAGCTCTCCGTATTCTTCAAAGCTTCAATTAGAGCTTCCTTGGTAGTTTTTGACAACCTTAGGAGCTCATATAATGTGATTCTGGCCGGTATGTTGGCCAGCTGTGCCATGACATTGAATTGAAAAGGAGCACTCGACTCTCCGGATTCCTGGTGAAGATTTCTGTTGAACCGGAGCTCCTTTTGCTTCCCTTTATCGGCAGGCTTCTTTGGTACAGAACCCCCAGCGTCTTGGGGCTGTTCTTCAGCTTCTTGAGGGTTCTGGCTGTAGTCTCTCAAGTAAGCCTTTCCTGACCGAGTGCCAGGGTTGCCTTCTGGATATGCCGCTAGAACGATCCTCTCGTCTTCTGAGTCAGTAAGCGGTTTGAGCAAATCATCATTCTCATTAACAGAGGGGCTAATCATGTTGGAAGACTTAGCCTTTCCTTCTTTCTTATTGGATGAGGTGCTCGTCCATTGTTTGTCTTCTACCAGATCAGGGTGGACCCACATGATTTCTCCTTTAGGAGTGGTGAGGGGTATCAATCCCTTGTCTTTCTGACTGTGCAAGTCAGTATTCTTCAGGTGCATTTCTCCTTTGCGGATGGGGACAACGCCATCTGTGGTCGCCACTGGAGGAAAGTCACCGAACTGGACTGCTATCATGTTGGTAGAGACGGTCTTTTGCTCAGGTTTCAGAGTGAGCACCTTGGCGTCCACCAAATTTTGGAGAATGTCCTTAAAGATGTAACATCTTCTGGTAGGATGTCCCAGGAATCTGTGATAGCGGCAGTAATTAGGGTCATCTACCTTCCCTGCTTCATCTGGCTTCCTAATTTCAGGAAGCTGTAACTTGTTGTTCTTACGCAACAGCTGGAACAAGGTGTCCACATGTTCCTCCTTGAAGGAGTACTGTTTGGGCACTTTCTGCTTATTAGGTGTTTTGCCTTGCTTCGTGGGAGGCGGTACTTGCGTGTAGTCAGCTGCTAAGGTCTCTTTCCCCTTAGACCGTTGGGCATTGTTCTGATTGCGTTGTTGTTGTTGCGGTTTGGACTGTGCAGCTTCTTCGGCTTTCACCCGAGCAACAATCTCTTCGGCTTGTTCTCCTTGCGATACCAGTTGTCTCCAGGAGCGACATTCTGCTACCCCCATCTGAGCAAGGAGCTGGGTCTGCAAGTTGTGCCTGCAAGTTTCAACCAGGGTTGATTGAGTCATACCTGAAGGGCATCGCAATGCCATGCTGCGAAATCTCTCCACATATGCCTTGATAGACTCTCCTTTCCTTTGTTTAGTGGCGAGAAGAGTCGGGACCGAGACCTCTGTGTCGTCCTCGAAGAACCTGGCTAGGAAAAGCCTTTCCAAATCTACCCATTTCTGAATAGATCCAGCAGGCAGTTTCATAAACCATTCAAAGGCTACCCCTTTAAGAGTGCCGATGAACAAGCGTGTCAGGATGGCGTCGTTCGCCACTATATCTCCAGTCTGAGACTTGAAGTAATAGATATGCTGATTTGGTGAACTTGTGCCCTCGAAGGGTTGCAATGTTGGAGCTTTGAACTTCGGTGGGTATGGAGCTATATCCCACTTAGCAGGATAAGGCCTCACCACTCCTTCTTCGCGGAGCTCACTTATGTTGGCGATTGCATTGAGGCGAGCCTCCAGTTCATCCATTTTAGTGGACTGAGGATACAGTTCTTTTTCCACCTCCTTCTCACCTTCAGAAGAGGATTCCAGGTTGTGAGTCTCACGATCTGAATGTTCGTGAGCTTTTTGCTTTCCCTTTGACGTTGTCCTCCGGAAGATTCAGGTTTTTGGCCTTTTTCTGCCAGAAGCTGGGCCAACATATCCTTCAATTGGAGAAGTGTCTCCTGTTGCGCCTGGAGCATGACATGATGTTCGTCCACTCTTTTGGCTATGTCCTCGGGGTTTCCCGTCATGTAAGCAGAAACTTCTTGTGCCCCGACAGAGCTCGAAGATTGAGATTCAGCTATTGCCGAATGTTCATCACTTGTTGTAATCCCTTTGGCTAACTTTTGATAGTTAACCGGGCGAATAGCTCCTGTCCGAGTCCGAGTATTCCGATATACTCCTTCGAACTGGTCATAAATTTCCCTAACAGTTGGGGAATGACTTCTTTGCGACTCGTCAGAATCGGAATGTGAGGCTCTTCCTCTGCCGATCATGTTGATAGTAACCTCAGGATAGTCGATTTCGGAGGTCTTCTTCTGTCGTCGTTGTCGTTTGGGAGGCCTAACGACACTCGTTAATCTGTTGAACACTGACTGTCTAGGCGTAGGTGAACAATAGCTGCATTCGGAGAGGACAGCGAAAATGAGCCGTTCAAACTGACATGAATGGGCCACTTGCTGTGTTGGCCTTCCTCTTGACAGTAGCTCACGCAAGTCGGAGACCTGGGAAAGATTTTGTGAGGGTGGAGATGGAACCCCCTGCCCTTGGATGGGTCGGACATGGACCTTAAATCCACGCTGTCCCTCTTGAACCTTACGGACCATGTTGTGTTCTTGAGACGAAACACAAGGGTCACGCTTAGGTTTATAAACATGAGGTCGAGGCCTGTGTTTGACTGATAGAACGGATTCTTGTGGATCTTGTCCTGATTGAACGCACACTTGTGGTGTGCGTTTTGGTGTTGAAACAGACACCTGCGGGTCTTGTTTTAGTTGAACGCACACTTGAGGTGTGCGTTTTGATAATGAAACAGACCCCTGAGGGTCATTCTTTGTTTGAACGCACACTTGTGATGTGCGTTTGGTTGATGACCCAGACCTCTGAGGGTCTGATTTTGATTGAACGCACACTTGTGGTGTGCGTTTAGATGATTGAACAGACCCCTGGGGGTCTTGTTTTGGATGAGCACACCCTTGTGGTGTGCGTTTGGCTGTTTGAACAGACCCTTGAAGGTCGTGTTCTGACTGAACGCACGGCTGTGGCGTGCGTTTGAATGGTTGAACGTGCCTTTGGGGGTCACGTTTTGGGACGCACTCTTGAGGTGTGCGTCTGGATTGAACAACGCGCCACTGAGGGTCGCATTTGAGCTGGATAACCCGAGGCTCATAATCGGGTTCATTGCCACGAAGTGTGCATTCTGGAGCAGAAACGCAGGGTTCGGGCAGATTTTCAGAAACGCAGTTCTTGCGTTGGGCCGTAGCTCGGCTACTCCGCAAATATGCTCGCCGCATGGATCTTCTCCTCCGTCGAGCTGCGTTTTTCTTTGCTTGTTTCAACGCCTTGGCCGCAGCGTCGTCGGTGTTGATTGGGTTTTCCTCCGACATAGGTCTCTTTTGACCTATTATGTGCCGTAGTGATACGGGGGAGGAGTCTTCAACTCGCAGAGCGAGTTTAAGGTCTTGGCCAAAGGAGAGGGCTTTCTTTGGCATCTCAGCAGTAGTGATGACCTCCTTAGAGGCCTTGTGGGTATCACGCCTAGCTTTAGGGCTAAGCGACCCAGAGGAGAGAACCTCCTCGTACTTGGCTTGGTCGAACTCTACAACGAGAGTTTCGACGGTGGTCCCAGTGAGGTGAACGTCGGATTGCGCCACCACTTCCTCGTCAGAGAAGCTAGTCCCCAGCGGAGTCGCCATCTTTTGTTTGTGGGAAATTTGATGTAGAAAGACAATGAAAGAAAATTTGACTTGTATTCTCTCAAAATCGATTTCAATTTGTATTCTGATTACAAAAGAGAGGAGAATGAATTTGATTCTCCTCTTTGTTTAATTCTGGGTTCTTCTTGGTAGCGATGGAGTGCCTCCTTCGATTGATCGCGTCGAACTTGCTCTCCGTTGACGATCCGACCGTCTTAGTTCACTGGAACAATTGACTTGTGTGATGAATTCGGTTCGGAACTCTCAACAAGTTTAAGAAACTCGGAATGAGTTGAAAACTCTGAAGAGAGTTGTTGGGAACCGAATAACTGGTTTGATATGACTAACTTGCGTTGCAAGCTTAATCACGAACTCTTAAATGAATTTTAGAACTCAGAACGAGTCGAAAGTTTGTAACAGAGTTGTTAGAACCGAAGATTCGGTTAATAGCCAAGTTGATTTGCCACTGATGAAGGGATCTTCTGGGATTTGATTAACTGATTGTTGATCAGTTCCTTAATCTTCAAAAGATCTCCTTCTCCGTGCTGTTGAACTATTGAGGTTTGTTGACCTTGGACGGTTTTGATGCCAGCTCACTTTAACCCTATGCGGTTTTGTTACCGGAAACCGATCAACCCATTACTCAGTTGAGTAAGTTGGTTATTTATAGGGAGATTAGGGTGTAACCAACCCCTAAATCCGTTCCTAAGTGGGCGAAAATCCCTCAGATCGTGGGATAACGGTTTTGAGGCCGTTCGGCTTACGTTTGAACGAGTCAAAACGTTTTAGTTAGCGTTCTGGGCTTTAACTCTGCGTCCAGGGCTTGAGACGCAGAGTTAAATCTCTGTTAGAGATTTGAGACGCACAGGCCGCATACGTTCTGAAATTGGAAACGCACAGATCATTGGTGCATTGAAGTTCAACTCTGTGTCTAGAGTTTGGGGCACGCACGTTATATGTGCGTTTTGTGCTTTAACTCTGCGTTACAGAGTTAGCTGTCGGCTGGAGAACGCACAGGTTGTATGCGTTTCGAATTTGAGAAACGCAGAAGTGAACTTCTGCGTTTGATAGAGGTTGTTGACTTGTAACCTCATCTATTATGACATTGCAAAGGCCATTGCTTATTGATCTTTGCCTGTTATAAGATATGAGAGTCGTCAGATTGTAACTCTCACCATCGATTGTGAAGGCCACTGAATAGAGTTTTCATCAGCTGTCGGAAGCGTCGTCGAATTGTAACTCCTCTCGATCTATGTGAAAAATCTTCTATTTGCAGCTTGCGATTGTCGGCGCGAAAGCTATTTGATTGTAGCGTTCGTTGTGAGAGCTAGACAGGAATCAACATCCATAGTGTTCTTAGGTGAATATTTATCCACGGCTCTCTACCAGGTAACTCACCAGCTAAGTCCAACCTTTTATTTCTAAAATCATTACACTGCTCATCAGCATCTCTAATAGTTACTAATATAATATTAGTCATGCTGTTGTCGCAGCCATCAAGATCAATCATCTCAGAAATGAAGTCGTGTTTATGGCGATTGTGGAGTTGCGAATGCAGTGATTAGAAAGTCGTCTGATTGTGACTTCCATTGTCGGAGCTTGATAGGGATCAGCTATCCATTGTGATTTTTAGACAGCCTACATCCTCTATTATCTGACCTCAAGCATTTGATCTTTTTTCCAGATTCAAGCTCGACTCGTGTTTTATAAGCTTTAAAGACTGCGAACACATCAGCCTTCTTCTTGATAGGGTACACCCAACATCTTCTGAAATAATCATCAATAAATGATACAAAGTACTTTGCTCCTCCCATGGATGTAGCTGGTGCTTGCCATACATCAGAATGAACCAGTTTCAGAATAGCCTTTCTTCTAGAACTCAATGTGCTAAACTTCAGCCGATGCTGCTTACTTGTAATACAATGCTCGCAAAAGGAAAGAGCTACTGATTTGAGCCCAGGAAGCAGCTTCTGATCAGAGAGAATCTTCAAACCTCGTTCTGACATGAGGTCTAGTTTACGGTGCCACATCATGGTTTGTTTTTCTTCATAGCTAGTTAATACCACGGATAAATCAGCTTCCTATAAGGTTTTTTCTTGAGCATGAATAAATTTATAGCTATCTTTTCACCTTTTATAACAATAAGCGCCCCTCTAATAATTTTGATGGCTGAAGTGTCAGATGTGTTGACAACGTATCCTTAAAATATTGATAGCTCTGAAGACTTTTTATCACCACTCTTCTTATTGTGCCAATACTCTGATTTCACATGTCCCCTTTTGCCACAGTTGTAGCATTTAATATTCTTCTTACTTCTTAATTTTAATCTACCATTGGTATGATTCTCACTGGAGTCACGTTCCGTTGATCTTTCTCTTGTCACCGATAAGACCTCCGCTTGTTGCGATCTTGTCTGCCTGTCTTCTTTGTTCTTGCACCAATTTTCTTCCTCCAGAACGGTTGCTGCAATGTCGTCAAAGACTAGATAGTGCGTAAGGACATTGTTTGTTAGATTGATGGTGAGTTGATCATACGAATCCGGTGGACTTTAAAGTAGAAGCTCTGCACATTCGTTCATACCAATTGTATGTCCCAACGTTGTGAGTTGAGAGAATAGTATGTTTAGCGTGTTGATGTGGTCGGTCATCGATGTAGATTTTACCATCCTCAAAGTGTAAAGTCTTATTTTAAGAAGATTTTGTTGTTCAGGGATTTGACTTCATATAGCTTTGTTAGAGTATCTCAGATCTCTTTTGTTGTTTTCTTCTCCTCTATGCTTGACAATCCTTCATCTGCTAATAACAGATGGAGATTAGCAATAGTATTTTCGTCCATCTTGTTTCACTTTATATCATCTGTGATGTTATTCAGCCTTACATCGATGGTCACTACACAATTATCTTTTCTCAAGATAGCTATTATTTTTAATTTTCACAATGAAAAATTACTCCTGTTGAATTTCTCAATCACGAACTTCGCTGCCATTGCTTCTACCACGAATGGTAACTTTGACTATTTTATGTAAACAGTAACCATATTTTGTGAACAGTAACCGTACTCGTGGAAAGTACCCGTACTTGTGAATAACACCATACTCATGAATAGTGCTCAGTACCTTCAAAGGGTAAATAAAAATCTAACTTATTTTCTGATACGACGGATCCATTTTTATTGATAATCACAGAGCATACGATAAGCAGATACACGCACCCTAAGCCAGCCTCTGATACCACTTGTTGGGACAAACCTGAGACCCAATAGAACAGGGTCCCAGCGAATAGTAGAGCAGAAGTAATAAAATGAACACACAGATTTACGTAAAAAATTCCCTAAATAAATTTGGGATAAAAATCACGAGAAAGAATAGAATAATTCACTATGAGGAAAAATTTTAGAGTTACAATCTTTCTTTACAATGAGAAAATCTCACTTTTTTTTTACTCTTTTATATGTGGAGTTGTTGTTTCTAGGATAATCTCAACTTAAGGCTAGGAAGGCTATATATAGGTGATTTTGTAGTAGGTATATACAGTTGCTACAGTGTTGTTACAGTAACGGTTGGTGAATTTGTAATTGGTATTTTTTATAGCGGGTAGGTGGTTCACTAGTGGAAATAGTGGTTTCCTTGACGGGAACATCGCTGACGGGAAATTCCCGTCAGCGTTGTTTATATCGCTGACGGGAATTCCCGTCGGCGATGTTCCCGTCGGCGTTATTGCCTACCCGTCAGCGATGTTGACATCGCTGACGGGCTGTGAACATCGCTGACGGGAATCCCGTCAGCGATGTTAGCTATAACTGTTCGCGAAGAAAACATTTCGACTGAAACCCTAAGATTTCTTCGCCTCCGCTCGCCCTCGATTTCACCGCCGCGCCGTCAGCGCCCGCGCCGTCAGCCACTCGCCGTCAGCGCCCGCGCCATCACCTTCCCCTCCCCCTCTTCGATTTCACCGCTCCCGATCGAGCTCGCCGTCGCACCGCCCCCGCCGTCGCACCGCCCCCGCGTCGACCGTTGAGCTCGCCGTCGCACCGTCGACCTTGGAGCTCTCTCATCTCCTCACCTACAGCAGCGTAAGATTCCTTTGATTTTTTTCAAATTTATTTTAATTTATTTTCTGATTTTAGGTTTTATTCTCTTTTGGTTAATTTATTAATCTCTTATTGTTAGTGTGGCAAATTAAAGTTGTGCTGGTAATAGTAGGGACTGAATTTGAATCCAATATGGAAAAAAGTGAGATGCAAATATTTGTTTAGACCATTTTTTGATATATTTATTATTTTTTTCAAATTGTAAATTAGATCCGATATGAGACTAAATGTGATCATCTAATCTGATCTCCGGGTGACGAGAAAAAAAAATGATGTGACAAATCGCTAATTGATTTATAGATATCTAGACTACATTGGTGCACATAAGGACAAGTGTACATTTTTACTTATCCAATATTTTCTCTAAATATCATGATAGTTTCTCCCAAATACAATAACGTGTTACGATGTTCATTTTTTTTAAGTGATCATTGATCAATTACATCAAAATAGCATATATCATGGTCGCATATATAAGTTGACGATAAATAATTCTTAGACCAATTCTCCTTAGTAAAATAAAGTAGTGATAATTCAGTTGTACCTCTTTCATTTCATTTCTAAATATTCAATTAACAAAGCGATTAATTTTTAATCAAAATATGATTATTAGTAAATTATTATCACAGACATTAATAGGAGCTAAACAGCAATTATTTGTAATCGGGTCTTCATGTAACTTTTTTTAGTTTGCAAATTTTATAATAAAATCTTTAATATCACTACATTGTATCTCAATTACCTTTTGGACGATATAAATATGTAATATCTTATTTTGTATATTCAGCTTGCAAATGCCTACAAACTTGATGTGAAATGAAAAATTTAGTATCGCAACAATACATATTGTTTTTATTTTCAACAAGCCAATTTGCATCTATGTTATATTAATTTGTATGTTTATTCAACTTGCAGATGTCTAAAAATATTAACAGGAGGTTATTCCAAACTAACCCCAGTCAAGACCAATCCACTGAGGAAGAGCCTCCGAGTTCAGGAGAGATGTCTGGTATAACTTGGTTTAACTTACGTATTTTTATTCATGATATATGCACAATGATAATTTATTTCTTTTATTTTTATAGGTGAGGATGAGGAAGAGCCGGCTCACATACCATTATATGCAGATCCTCCAGTTATACTTCGAGCATACATTCCTGGGATTGAGCGCGAGCCCTTACCAGCATGTGCAGAGGGGTATAGACTCAAGCAGACTGAAAAATACATGCTTGCGAAAAAAAGATTGGATGAATGGGCCCCACAGATTGATGAGATTTTGTCTGATGCAAAAAATGAAATCAGACAAAGATTTGGTGAGTTTGATCAAAAACTTAATCAATTCCAGAATTTTTACTTCTTCCTTATTTAGTAAATTATAAGAGCTTAAATAAAAGTGTTGATTAAATAAAAGTGTTGATATATCTATTATTTCTTTTTTGTAGGTGAAAAACTTTACCAGAAGAAAGGACGCCAAGGAAGTGACTTTAAAAAAAAGTTACCACCGGATGGTTTCCGAGCAATTGTGAGATGGGGACATAATGGGATTCCAACCGGACAATGGGCTAATAACTTCAGGTCATACCTTGGATGTTTGATACGGAGGAGTGATAATGTGGATCCCTATTACGAGGCTTGGGAGCAGCCATTTCATGTCCTGGAGAGTATATATCGAGATTGTTGGGTAAATTCTTATATTTAGCACAATTATTTTTCAATTCTATCAATTGTCCATGCTTAACTATATTTTATTTTTAGAGATATTTCAACATCGAAGACAATCCCGTAGGGTGGGAATTTTTATTCGGAGTACAGGGAAAGTTCAAGCATTCTCTTCGGGAGTGGAGACATGAAATAAAGAAGAAATGCTATGATTGTTTCACTCACAACTGGGAGAGGATATACAAGCGAGATAAGAGGGTTGAGCCTGAGCACTTAGCTGCACTTATAATATTGTGGGGCCAAGAGGAGCACCAGGTAAATATGTATAGTAGTTAATTATCATCAAGTTATTTATCTGAAACTAGTGATATATTCCATTGTATATTATACCATGCATTAAAATTCTCTTTGTTCATGTTGAAGGAAAAATGTAGGAGAAATAAATTTAATCGATGGAAAAAAGAATACGATCGTCATACATGGACTACTTCATTTGCCCAGATTGAGGATCAATTTTGTAGGACGACGGTATAAAGTCTTTTAATCTTCTATGTATATTCTCTCCGCTTCTTAGAATATTTGATAAATAAAACTAATAAATATATTTTTAAATCTCAGAACGCTCCCTTTATCCCACTACCAGAACTGCACAGGAGAACGATGGTTCAATTTAAGAAGGGGTACGATGAGGATGAGACTAGGAAACAAAAGCTAGAATTGGCCAAGAAAATGCAGGTTAACTAATTATCTTAGCTCTTATTAGCCTGTTATCTTGTTGGGAATTTATTGTTTGCACTCTTCTTTTGGTCATCTTATTAGCCGAGTTACTATGACCCATTCGTCATGTCCCTTTTGCAAAGTCTTAAAACTGTATGATAGGCCAAAAAAGTAGCAGTCATGTAATCATTATATGTTCTATATAATTATTTATTAGAGATAATAGCTTCAACTCTTGAATGCATGTAGATGTGTATGTATGCATCTATATGAAATCTCTGTTTATTATAAGAATTAAACACACTGACACACGTATGCATACATACGCACACATCACACACACACATATACACACATATACATGTGTATAAGTATGTAAGTGTGTGTGCATTCTAAAATCATGTATTCATGTGACAATGCATTCTTAAATTTATTTTTTGGACTTCTAGGAAGCTCTGGAAAACACGTATTCTGAGGTTGTTACACAGAGCCAAGAGCCCCTGACTAGAGAGCAGAATTATAATGTGAGCCATCTAGTTTGTGGACTTCCTAAAAAAGGGAGGACCAGGTGGATGGGAGTTGGAGCTCAGAGGGTGTCTACACAATTCCAGCCTCCGCCGATTTCCACACCCTCGACTATGCCATCGGGGCCCTCTCACATGCCGCAGGAGGATTGCACTCAGCAGGCGATGCAGCTTGTTTCCTCTGTGATGAGTATGTTAGATGGTCAGATTCCCGAGGAGATGTGGGAGGATATTCAAGAGGAGCTTATGCGAGTGATCCAGCCTACTGCTACTTTTGCGATGGTTTCTAGGCAAATAATGAAATCTTGTAGAAGGCGGGTTCCTACTCGGGTGCAAAGTCAGATTATGAACTTCTTGGCCACTCAAAAGGCATTTACTGGTAGTGGAGAGAGTAGCAGACAGGTATACTTATTATATATGTAAAACATGATTACACATAATATTATGTGATTCTAAATTTAAATTATTTTGTTGTTAGATTGGAGATGATACTATTGGGAGCACGAGTCGTAGGGATGGATCCGCCAGCGACAACGCGGACGATGACATGGATAGGGCGGATGACCTATCTTAGTGAGTTATATCCTAAACTCGTGTTTGTATATTGTGGACATCTTTATAGTTGAGATTATGATACTCGT